>CAUYQU010007399.1:0-13201 GCA_963574635.1 Cheracebus regulus
AAGTGTACATATTTAAGTTAATATTTTGCAATGAAAGTAACACAGGTGCAAAATGAACACAATCAAGCAATAAACCATAAGGAGCAAAAAGTAGACACAATGCCTCCTAAGTCCTCATATCCAAAAGGTAATGTCTGTTCATTATTTTGGATAACATATAGTTCCTCTCTTGATTCCTACTTTCCCTTAGCTCGACTCCCCCAACTAGGGATCTATGTCCGGGCTCAAGCTCACCGTATGGGGACGCCCATTTCCCAGGGGCCTCACGGGAGCGGTCCCCACAGATTCCCTCACATGAACACTGATAAAAGATGGCAAATGCAGAGTGGCAACTAATATGACAAGACAAAATTATTCCAAAAGGCTAAAAGGCAGTATCTGCTTTAGTTTCAGGCCATGGTCTAAAATGGCATAGACATTACATTTGGGCAAATCAAGTGAGAAAACCAGAATGTTCATTCCCTCCTACAAAGTGCAATTTCACTTCTGGAGGAAAAAGGTGTTGCTCCTTTCTTGAACTGATAAATTTATTCAAGTATCCTAGGGAGAGCAATTTACACCTCTTTTAGGGGGAGGAAAGAGGCAGTATTTGAGTGAAATGAATGACAGCAAAAGGAAAGAAAAAAAATGAGGAAACCTGACTTGAAAAGTCAAATTATGCTTCTCAAAGTAAATATGCTGGTTACAGAGATTTGATGGTGTGCACTGACCAGTGTGCCAACTGTAAACTGATGTGGTCCATGGAGAAGTACTAATACTGGGGATCAGGGGAAGGAGCTAGCTAAGGGAGTCATGGAAAGGTCTGCATTGAACTACTACCCCTTGATCCACAATTATCACATGGAACCACAACTCACTCATTCCTCATTACCAAAGCCTAGCTATATGAAAAGGCTAGCAGAGTTAGGGCTGTGGCCTGAATTTTACATTTTCTGTTCCTGTGTGTAAAAATATGCCTTCTCAAGAACGTAGAAAGTTTCTCTTATATAAAGTCCATATTTGGTACTTATTTTCCACCCCCATTTCCAAGTACAAAAAAAAGTCTAGTTCAACGTTATGTACAGGACAGATATTTATTGAATGACTAAGAACTTAGGTATGAAAAAATAGCAGACTCTTCCAGGGATTCCCAAGGTTTAATTGCTACCATACTTAATTCCATTGGTTTCTAAACACTAGTAGTCAAATTGGCACCTAGCTGTACAGATTGCTGGGCCTGCTGCAAGATCTGTTAAATCAGAATTGTAGAATAGGCAAGAAACTTGAGTTTTATATTTTTAAAAAGCTCCTTTTGTCATGGTTATGTACCCTGAAGTGCATAAGACAGTGATTGTTAATCTGGGGTGCAGAAAAGGATCATCTGAAGAGCTTATGCACTTTTAAAACTAAAATAGCTTTTTCTGGGCATCTTAGTAAGTCTTGGATAAGATTTAGGCGATTTGTGTTTTGTAACAACAGCTCCTGATGTAATTCTGATACCCAATCCTGGTTAAGTAACACTGCTCTGAACTAACACTAACTCCCTTTTAACAGAAACTGATATTTAACACCCTTGTTGTCATTCTCCCACACATACACACTTTCTCTAGGAAATCCAAAATCTTTCCTTCCTAATTTAAACACTAACCAATTTCCACAAGGTTCAGGCTCCCTGGGTACCATCCCTATCTCTGCAACCCCAGGGGAGAAATTAGATTTGGTGATGCATAATTTAATGATCTACATTGTTTAAAATTTACAACTGTTTTGATCATTTCACTAGAGGTAGGAAGAGGAGGCTTATTCCAGGTTTATTATAATACATTTGTTTATCGAACTACAGCCCAGGCATACTCATTCTGACAGTCTGACATTTATGTATCTCTTGATGCAAATATATAACTCACGTCACTGTTGATGGGAACTGTAGCTTTCCAAAGAGTAGGAAAGATACCCTAATAATCTTGTAATAATGACTTAGGAGAATATATTGACAACATAAATGTTAGCACAATTATGTAATGACTCCGTCTGCCTCCTAGCCTGGTACATTTAGGTGTTCTATTTATAAAACAAGTACATCTGCATTCACATATTTGGGGAGGTTGTTGCAGAAGTAGATGTTTCTATCAGGTCTCTTTAAATGGGAACACAGCACGTTTGATCTTTATTAGGCAGTAGAGCACTATAATGAAAGCTCTGTTTTCCTGTCATTGTTTCCAAAGGTTATAATGAACAACACAATAAAATAAGAGTTCATAATATACAATTAGCACAGAATTTCAACTTACTTCTCTTTTCTCCCCATTCTACTGAAAATGGGCTGGTGGATATCAACTAGATAGTTGAAGATGTTAGGCAGATACCATACATTTTGGAATTGTGTTATGTATACTTTTTTATTTAATTTTCACAATGTTATAAAATGAGTGTATTGGCACTATTATATACTCCATTCATACTTTACAAGTAAGGGAACTGAAGCACAAAAAATTAAAATAATTTGTTTGCACTCAGTCAGTCAATAGACCAGACTTTACACCCAAACAATTTAGATACAGAGTTCCAGTTCTTAATTATTATAGTATATGTCTTCCTAAGAAAGATCATTATAGTGGAAACAAAATATGCTTTGTAATCAGGCTGGAACCTATTTTCATCTTTTTAAAGCCAGATGATTTTAGGCAAGTTATCTAACTTCTTGGAGTCTCAATATCATTACGTGTAACATGAGAAAAATAGTAGTAGAGTCACATTATATTTGTGCACTTAAATTAGAAACAAACTTTAATAACACCACAATGACCCCAAAGTGCATTTGTAATAATTTGTGTAATACTCATACCAATTTGAATATCATATATTAAAGTTATAAATACCTAATATAACAAGTGTGGAGTAAACTGTGCACACCACCAAGAACTCTTCAGTATTCTCTACTAACCCTCCATTTTTCCTCCAGGGATTTGATACTTATCTTTAAAGCAATATGGTTTAAATTTTTTGGCATCTGCACATAACACTTTTTTTGTTTGTTTGTTTTTTCCCTTACTTTAGCTAAGGGACTGTCAAACTTTATGTGAGTTTGAATAAGAATTATCATACGATGGAGCATACACAAAGTTGTGTAGACTTTTTTATGGGCACTTTAGGGGATTTTGATGGGTAACTTTAACTCTTACAACCTATACATATTTGTGTGAAGTGCAAATATCTAAGCACCTAATACCTCTGTCCCTACCGCAGAGGTGTTTCGAATACTAACTCACACTTTTCCAGCAGCTTCCTGTCTATTTGGTTTCTAACAAGCCAGTATGTAAGAGACTACATAGCAAACAAATAATAAACTTTTAGAGTCTAAATGGGTAGGAAGGCATACCCCATGCCTTCTTTCCCAATTTGTCGTAGCAATAATTCCAGCCCTTTAATCTCCTTGAAAAGAGATTGGAGTCCTCATCCAGCAAGAACAGGTGGGATGGCACTCCCTATGCCTGCTTCTCTTGCTCCTGAAATATATTTCTGCAAACTCTCATTGGAAAGAGGTGCAGGGATTCCCATACCTGGAAAAAAGGGGGCACTCCCTATACTTTGTTCCTGGCTTTCTTCAGAGATAGATCTAGATGAGAATGATTTCCTTGCAAGGAGGGTGTGAAACTTCTGCTACTCTGAACAAAATTAATGGACACTCCCATGTGTCTTATTCCTCAGCTTACCCTAATGATAATTTCAGTCCTACAATCTCTCTGTAGAAACAGATTTGAGGCTTCTGCTGGCAAGAACAGGAGTAAAGGGACTCTGTACCTTCTCCCCTGGCTAGCTCCTTAGATGGATTCCTACAATCTGATATGGAGGAAGATGAAATGATCTCCCTTTGCCTAAAAAAAAATGTGGGTATTTCCTTTCGCCTCTTTTTCAGCTTGCTTCAGTTATAACTCCAGACCAGAAGGCTTCCCTTCAAGAAGGTCTGAGATTTCTGCTTGCTATGCCTCCTTCTCCAACTTGCTCCAATGATAATTATAGTCTTAAATCTCTCCATGGAAAGATGTTAGAAGCCTCTGTAAGTAATTACATAAGAGATGGCACAACTCAAGCTATTTTTCTCAGCATGCTCTAGAGATAATCTTCTGTAATCTCTCAGAGGAAGAAGGCTTAGGGACATCTCCGTTCCTGAAAGTGGACACCCCAATCTTGCACCATCTTCCCCATCTTGCACCAGCAATAAATCCAAACCTACAGACTCTTTCTGGAAGTCGTTTCTGTATACATCAAGCATTTCAGCTTTTATAGCTTTCACCCAACCGAATGACTCCAAAATCACCTAGCCCTGAAAATTGACAGAGCTCTGCACTCTCAAATCTTTTAGACCACAGAGAACAAAACATTGGCTTTTAAAAGTACAAACATTCAGTAGTTATCTCCCCATATTTAAAGTGAGTAGTCTGAACAAGAGTAAAAGCATCTGCATGAGACACTGACCTCAGTGTAGGAATGGGTGAAACATGAATTCTGGCTCTTAGCTTCTCTGTAAAGGAAAGAAGAAACTGGATCACATATCTAACACTCCAAACTCTGTAGTTGCATACAAAAGGACTGGTTTGATCCCACCACTCTCAAAGCAGTAGCACTACTTGACACTCTAATTTCTTGGGAACTACTTAGAACAAAAATAGTAGGTTGGGCAAGCACATAGTTTGGAGGTGCATAGAATATCTGGCCAGACTAGTTGGGGAGGAATATTTTCTACTGGAGACAAATCTAGCAGGACTAGGAAAGGTGATGCTCTTATTTGTTGCACATAAACCAACACACGGGGGAAAGAAATTTAAAAAGAAAGAAAAAAATATGTCCTAAATAAAAGAAAAATATAAATAATCAGAAACCAACTCTGGTTTCTAATACAATGGAGATATGTCATTAACCTAACATGAAATTATAAACTATAGTCATAAATGTAAAACTCAAAATTTTAAAACTCCTAGAAAATAATCTAGGCAATACCATTCCAGATATAGATCGCATGATGAAGATACCAAAAACAATTGCAACAAAAGCAAAAATTGACAAATGGAATCTAATTAAACTTAAGAGCTTTGCACAGTAAGAGGAATTATCAACAGAGTAAACAGACAACCTAAAGAACAGGAGAAAACTTTTGCAAACTATGCATCTGACAAAGGTCCAATATCCAGGACATATAAGGGACTTAAACAAATTTACAAGGAAAAAACAAACAACCCCATTTAAAGTGGGCAAAAGACACAAAGAGATAGTTTTCACAGGAAGACATACATGCAGCTGACAAGCATATGAAAAAAGCACAACATCACTGATCATTAGAAAAATGCAAATCCAAACCACAATGAGATACTTTCTCACACCAGTCAGAATGGCTATTACTAAAAAGTAAAAAACAAACAAACAAACAAAAAAACACAGATGTTGGTTGGCTTGCAGAAGAAAAGGAATGTTTATACACTGTTGGTGAAAATGTAAATTAGTTCAACCACTGTGGAAAACACTATGGCTAATTCTCAATACCTAAAAACAGAAATGCCATTTGACCCAGAAATCCCCCTTACTGGATATATACCCAAAATAATATAGCTCATTAAATTATAAAGACACATGCATGCATATGTTCATTGCAGCACTATTCACAATAACAAAGAGATTGAATCAAGCTAAATGTCTATCAAGGGTAGAATAGATAAAGAAAATGTATTACATATATACCACACAATACTATGCAACTATAAAAAATGAGATCATGTCCTTTGCAGGAACATGGATAGAACTAGAGGCCATTATCCTTATCAAATTAACACAGAAACAGAGAAGCAAATACCACATCTTCTCACTTATAAGCTCAAGAAGAGCAACCACAAGACATATGATTGTCAGATTCTCCAAGTTTGAAACGAAGGAAAAATGTTAAGGGCAGTCAGAGAGAAAGGTAATGCTACCTTAAAAAGGAAGCCCATCAGACTAACAGTGGATCTCTCTGCAGAAACCCTGCAAGGCAGAAGAGAGTGGGGGCCAACATTCAACATTTTTAAAGAAAAAAAATTTCAACACAGAATTTCATATCCAGTGTAACTAAACTTCGTAAGCAAAGGAGAAAAAAAATCCTTTACAGACAAGCAAATGTTGAGGGATTTGTCACCACCACGCCTGCCTAACAAGAGCTCCTGAAGGAAGCACTAAATATGGAAAGGAAAAATTGGTACCAGTCACTGTAAAAGCACACCAAAATATAAATACCAATGACACAATAAAGAAACCGCATCAACTAATGTTCAAAATAACCAGCTAGCATCATGATGACAGGATCAAATTCATACATAACAATATTAGCCTTAAATGTAATGGTTTAAATGCCCCAATTAAAAGACACAGAATGGCAAATTTGGTAAAGACCCACCAGTGTGCTGTAATCAGGAGACATACACATCTCACATGCAGAGACACACATAGGCTCAAAATAAAAGTGGAGAAAAATTTACCATTGTTGCAGCAACATGGATGCAACTGGAGGCTGTTATCCTAAGCAAATTGACACAGGAACCTAAAACCAAATACCTCATGTTATTACCTATAAGTGGCAGCTAAAGAATGGGTGCTTATGGATGTGCAGATGACAACGAGAGACATAGGGGAATGCTAGAGGGAGAAAGGGTTGAAAAACTAACTATGGGGTACTATGCTCACTTCCAGGGTGATGGGTTCAATCATACTCCAAACCTCAGCAACATGCAATACACCCATGTAATAAACCTGCACATGTACCAACATCTAAAAATAAATGCTGAAATTATAAAGAAAAAAATAGAAAATTTTAAGAAAAAAAGAAAAAGTAGTATATATATATATGTATATGTATGTGTACATATACATATATATACATAGCATATATATACATATATATATATGCATATGAATGTGCATGTATGTATACATATATATGTATATATGTATATGTATACTTTCATATATATATATGAAAGTATTAACTATCTTCCAATGCTCTAACCTCAAAGAGTTTACGGTCTTTTCGATGAAATGACTCACCTATACACACCAAGATTATAATGCAGGGTAGTATATATTCAAGGACCAGGCAGTATGGTAAAGATATGTCAATGATACAGAAATTCAGAGAAGTAAAGATTACATTTTAGAGATACAGTCATTACGAAAATTCTCACAGCAGAGGATATTAAAGGGTTGTTATGTTGCAATGCAATGTATTAATGCTTAGTTTAATGAGCAAAATTCTTGATGTTATTTTCCCACCATACAAAGAGAGGAGGGTATTAGAGATCTGGGGTCTCCTCAACTCCAGAGAGGGAACAAATAACATTTTACATTTTAGAGGAAGTGAAAAGGAGTTGCTATTCTGAAGATAACTTTGTTTGGAGGAGGAAGCCTCATAGAAAGAGTAATTTGGTGACTGCTCTGAATTGAGTTGTGCTCCTCTCCAATTCATATGTTGAAACTCTAACCTCCAGTACCCCAGAAAATGACTGTATTTAGAGATAAGGCCTTTAAAGAGGTGATTAAGGTAAAATAAGATCTTTAGGGTGGGTCTTAATCCAAGATGACTCTTGTCCTTAAGATTAGGACAGACACAGAGGGAAGACCACATGAAGACACAGGGAAAGTAGGGGCATCTACAAGCCAAGGAGAGAAGCCTCAGAAGAAACTAACCCTGCCAACATCTTGAACTATGACTTCTAGCCTCCTGAACTGTGAGAAAATAAATTTATATTGTTTAGGCTACCTACCGTGTGACACTTTGTTATGGACACCTTAGCAAAGTAATATAGACACGTGTAACAAAAACAATTATTTAGCTGGGCACTTCTTTTGTGTTGGGCTGGCTCAGCTAATTTTGATTGGCTTTGCTCACATGTCTGCAGTTCCTCATCAGGTGAAGTCTGACTTCACTCTCTTATCTGGAAGTGGACAGTCTTTCAGCTATGATTCCTAGTTCTCTTCATGTAGCCTCTTAATTCTCCAGAGGCTTACCTGGGCTTCTTTACATGCTTCTTGTTGGGATGCCATGAGCAGGAAAAAACAAGTGAACTCCATAGTGAAAGCACTTTTCAAGTCTCTTGCTTGTGTCACATTTGCTAATATCATAGTAGCCAACACAGGTCACATGACCAACCCCAGATTAAAGCAGCAGAAAAAATAACCTCTTGATGAGCACAACATCAGAGTTAGCTTGCAAAAGGTGCATGTGTAGGGGGAAGAGAATCATTTGTGGCTAATTTTAAAATTTACCACAGAGAAAATAGGATTTTGGTGTTTCAAAGATTTAAGGGAAATGAATTTATTTCCCACATATGCCTATATCCTTGGAGACTGGTATAAGAACTGTACCAGAAGTAGAGAAAATTTGATCCATGTAGAGCATAGTGCTTTGAATGTAACAATAACTTAAATGAAAGTGAGTGAATAGGCACCCTTAAAAGGCCCTAAACATCCATAGCTTGGGAATCTTGCTGGTTCCTTGTGACCAGGTTTGGCAGAACTGAGTAAAATTTCCATCAGAGAATCAGGCTTCAAGGGACCATGATGGGCAAAATATAAAACTAAAAAATTAAGAATTACTTTAAGGAGCCAAGCCATAAGATAGATAATAGAGAATCAGAGTCAAATCAGTATCAGGTAACTATAAGGAAAAGCAACAGGCAAGAATGACTCTTAGTGGGACACCAAAAGCCCCTGAAACTTTAACACAATGGTAAGGAGCAAGAAAGTACTCCTGTATAAACTTTCAAATGACTGACTTTGAACTGTTCATCAAACTTGACAACTGTGTGCTCAATTTAAAATCATAAATAAATGTGGTTTATAGTGCATTCCAAACATAGTGATAAAAAATTGACACCTACAAGTAAAAATCACTATGATAGAGAAGGTCATTTCAAATAGGGTTAATGGCACTAAAGAAGAGGAGGAGAAATGTGGAGCATCTCTGAGTGTTTGTTGTGTGTATATATATGAATGAGAGGCAAAAGTGGTACTATAGGAACTCTAAAGTACCTGAGCAGAAGACATGATGCATATTATGGATTGCCTTAAATGCAAGAACAAGAAGTTTAGATAATATCCGATTAGCTGTAGGGAGGTACTAAACAAGAGAAATGTCAAGACAACATTATTTTAGGAAGATGGAAAATCCCTAAGACTTCTTTGTGTATTATCAAGACTGTCAAGAAATTTTCATTAAATATTACAAATTAAAAATGTATTTTCATTCCTTTAAATTTAAGGTAATAACACCTGCCATTTAGCACTCTTAGGAAGATGTAGGAGACATGACATAAACTCAGATGTGAAATAACAGAAATGTGCTGGCTCAGAATTTTTACCTAGCTTAAGAGAAATCCAGTCTCAGTTGTAGTCATTGCTTTGATAATTTGTTCAGTGCCTATACGTGTCAAGGTGTGTATTAGTTGCTAGATCAATCATGCAGCATAATTTATTGGAAAAGTAGGGGCTTGGAGTCACACAGTACTGATTTTTCGTTCTATCTCTGCTGCTTATAGCTATGACACTTGGATGGTGTTTTTAAAATCATTTTATGCCTCAGATTCCTTATATGAAAAATTGAGGAGGGTAATAGTATATATCTTATAGCTTTTATGATTAATAAATGAGAAAATGTACATAAAGCACTTACCATGGTAAGTACTGGTAGTAGGTATTTACTAAGTGTTAGAGCTAGACAAAAATAAGATGGTGTTCTCCCTTATTCTTATCATTCTTCCCACCTGGGCCCAGGCTCACTCCTGATATTACTAATTATTGCGAGAATTCAGACCAAGCAAAGTGTTCAAATGGGCAGTTACAAGTCAGATTTTGCTTTTGTTCATGCTCCATTGAGAAAGGAGTTAGTTATGGAAGCAGTTACTTGAGAACATTTTTTTCTCCAAAAGATGAGGTGGTTTCAGACACTTTTTCAAAAACAATTCAGCTTGTGTCCTTGAGACAGTTAATGAGACATGCTAATTTGGTATAAATAGGTCTGCTATGAATTCTTTATAAGAAAACATCTGCTTGGTTCACAGTGTTTTGCTTTCTAGGGAGGAAGTCAGAGTTTAAAGACAATAACATATGATAAGGTATAAGACACTGCCTTGAAAAAAACAAATAACGAATTGTTTCTCAATTCAAGCTCTAGGAGAACTAATGATTAGATGACACAAAGCAAAGAAAAATTACTTATAGAATTCCAGTGAATGAGACACTAGACATGTAGGCAAAGAGGTTGAAAAGCTACTATAACAACTCTGAATAGCTGAGTCAAGTTGAAAAAGATCATGTTTGTCTGAATTAAACCAGTGTAACCCAATGAAAAGACACTGTTTCTACCTATGGCTCAGGGCCCAAAATTATTTTTGTCCCTGAGAAATATGTCAAAGAACTATCTTATGAGGTTTTGGTATTTTTTCCTCTCCCTTCCTCTCCTCTTGCCCCCCTCCCCTCTCCTTCTCTCCTCTCCTGTCCTGTCTTCTCCTCTTCTCTTTTATCTTCTCTTCTCTCTCGTTTTCTCTTTACCCCTAATAGCAATTTTTCAGAAGAAAAAACAGCCAAGAAAATGAGAAATCTCTTTGCTAGCTAAATTTTTGGGAGCAAGACAGAGTTGTGTTTGTACAGAAGTACAAACCAGAGTTTCTACTTTAGTTTCCCTGGTATTAGTATTAATATAATCATATTAAAGGAAAAAAAAATTTGACATCCTGCTGTACAGACAGGTATAGCTGAGTTGCTTAAATGCATCTCATTAGTTAAGTCTGTGGAAGTAACACAGTTGATATAAATGGAGAGGAAAAAAAGAGAGTAAGCAAGATATTTTGGTCCTTTGAGAAATATAAGCTATAGATGAGCTGTCTCCAGACTTCTAATGATAGAAAAAAAAGTGAAGCTGGATATCTAACTCTGCAAGGAGAAGCAATAATGTCCAATACAAGGATTAAAGCAGTGGTGAGACGTTGACCACAACCTGTGGAACTCTGGCCTTCAGACCCTGACTCAATGATGGATGAATGAATGCACCCTCACAGTGATTTAAGTGGGCTAGCGATGGTTGCTGGCTGCTTTCAGAGGGCGAAATGCAACCAGTCGACCAAGACTCCCTCTCCATCATTACATTTATTCAGTCAGATTTTAAAACAGATGTTCTGTGTTACATACTTGTGGATAATTAACATGATTAAAAGAATGGTTTTATCACTGATAAAAGCTTTAGGTTCCAGGCCCAGAGTAAACACTATTAACAGGTAATTCCCCTTTGATCTCCCCATGAGAAGACTGTCCAGAACAAAATTTACATAAGTAAACAGTTAAAGTGGAGAAAAAGGGATGTGGGTAAACAGACTTAAACTGGGAAAGCCTCTGATCATCTCTGTCTCTTTCCTATGCTAGGCTGCCTTCAGCATGCCTCAATAAAACCTTTTGGCCTTCCAAAAGGTTTGAGATTACAATCTTTAACTTTTGCTAGTATTTTGTCAGCCACCCAAGTGAATATCAGCATAGCAAGTGGGAAGCTAAAATGCTTCAAACCCTAGACCCAGTGATGTCCACTTACCCACAAAAGGAGCTCCCTCACAAATCTATCATACTAAAGAATGGAGGAGGAATGATGAGAAATAAGAAGGACTAAGAAATCAAGAGCAAGGGATGGAAGATACTGAGTGGAGAAGATAGGAAAGAAACAAACAAAAAGAGAAGTCAAGAAGAAGAGAATGGGATGGGAAGAAAATGGAAAATGCAGAAAAGGGAAGAGAAAAACAAGAAAGAATTTTGAAACAGCAAATAGAGAAGGAAAACTGGGGTAATCTGGAATGACTACATCATTAAGTAGCAGGAGAGTGAAATTCAAGACTGTATTAAAACACATTACTGGAGAAAGATCCAAGATGGCCGATTACTAGCAGCTCAGGATTGTAGCTCCCAGAGAAAGCACATAGAACGAGAGGACATCACATTTTCAGACAAATTTTTGTTGCTCACAGACTAGGAGATTCCCAGTGGAGGAGCCCCACGGGTCACCAGCGCGACTCTTGTGGCTAGCGTGTCTGTTTTGCTGGTGCTTCAGCATGGAGGTTCTTGGTGCAAAATAAACAGGACTAGGTCCCCTTTCAATCGACGTTTGGAGCTCCAGGAAGGCAGAGTCGCCCATTTACCTGATTGAAAAAGGGATTCAAGAGGGAAGCCAGACCAGAGATTCCCAAGCAGAAAAGCACCACGAATCTTAATGCCACTGTTTTAGCCTGCGCAGTGGGTTGCTCAGATTTCGGCGCTGGGAATCAACAAGTTGGACATCCACTCAGAGACCTGATTTGAAAGTTGGCAATTACAGAGACAACAGGTGGATAAATTTACAATGACGGGAAGAAACCAGCGTAAAGAAGCTGAGAATACCAAGAATCAGAATGCTTCTTCTACAGGGGATCACAGTTCTTCATCATCAAGGGAACAAGGCCTGATGGAGAATGAGTGCATTCCAGTAACAGAATTAGGCTTCAGAAGGTGGATAATAAGGAACTTTTGTGAGCTAAAAGAACATGTTCTAGCCCAATGTAAAGAAACTAAGAACCTTGAAAAAAGGTTTGACGAAATCCTAATGAGAATAGACAATTTAGAAATGAATATAAGTGAATTTTTGGAACTGAAGAACACAATAAGAGAAGTTTGCGAAGTATGCACAGGTTTTAACAGTCGAATTGATCAAGCAGAAGAAAGGCTATCAGAGGTAGATGACCTACTTAATGAAATGAAACGGGAAGACAAGATTCGAGAACAAAGAGTAAAAAGGAATGAGCAAAGTCTCAAGGAAATATGGGACTATGTGAAAAGACCTAATTTACGACTGATAGGTGTACCTGAATGTCATGAAGAGAATGAATCCAAGTTGGAAAATATTTTTCAGGATATTATTCAGGAAAACTTTCCTAATCTAGTAAGGCAGGACAATACTCAACTCCAGGTAATCCAGAGACCACCACAAAGCTATTCCTCAAGTAGACCAACTCCAAGATATATAATCGCTAGATTCATTAGGGTTAAAATAAAGGAGAAAATTCTAAGGGCAGCTAGAGAGAAAGGTCAGATTACCCATAAAGGGAAGCCTATCAGACTCACAGCAGACCTCTCAGCAGAAACCCTACAATCTAGAAGAGAGTGGGGGTCAATATTCAATATCCTCAAA
>CAUYQU010007401.1:0-29097 GCA_963574635.1 Cheracebus regulus
ATTTTTTCCTATACATTTCTTGGGAATTTTCTGTCTCTCTCTCACTTTTTTTTTTTTTTTTTTTTTTTTTTTTTATAAAGACGGGGTTTCACCATGTTGGTCAGGCTGGTCTTGAACTCCCAACCTCAGGTGGTCCGCCCATGTTGGCCTCCAAAGTGCTTGGATTACAGGCGTGAGCCACCACTCCCGGCCTCTAGGGAATTCTCAAGCCTAGTCAACAAACCAAGAAACTAAGGCTTGCTATAGCAATTTCCCAAGCTGTGAGGAAGTTATGTTATGGCTGGGCGCAGTGGCTCGCACTTGTAATCCCAGCACTTTGGGAGGCTGAGGCAGGTGAATTCCTCGAGCTCTGGAGTTTGGGACCAGTCTGGGCAACATGGTGAAACCCCTTCTCTACAAAAATTAAAAAAAAAATGGCTAGGTGTGGTGGCATGTACCTATAATCCTAGCTACTTGAGATGCTGAGGTGGGAGGATTGCTTGAGCCCAGGAGGTAGAGATTGCAGTCAGCTGAGGTAGCACATTTAAACATAAATTAGGCCAGGCACGGTGGCTCACATCTGCAATCCCAGCAGTTTGAGAGACTGAGGTGGGCAGATCACTTGACACCAGGAGTTGAGACCAGTCTGGCCAACATGGTGAAACCTGGTCTCTGCTAAAAATACAAAAAAATTAGCCGGGCATGGTGGCAGGGGCCTGCAATCCCAGCTACTCAGGAGGCTGAGGCAGGAGAATCCCTTGAGCCCGGGAGGTGGAAGTTTCAGTGAGTCAAGATTTCGCCACTGCACTCCGACCTGGGCAACAGAGTGAGACTTTGTCAAAAAAAAACCCAGAAACATAGATTAGATTTACGGCCAGCTGTGTTGCATTTAAACATAGATTACACTTATGGGACTTAATATGTATATATATTGCAATCTCTGATACATAGAGAAATTTGTTTATCCCACATTTGAAATGCAGTGAATATACATATTACATCAGTCTTAAATGTTCTCATTGATGCATATATACTGCAACACATTTACAACCATTATCGTAAATTCCTCCAGCCAGCTATTCCTGGGTGCTGTATGCTCTTGAAGTTCGAATCCTGAGCCAAGAGAAAGATACTAGGTCATTCATCCATTCAGCAGACATTTGTTGAGTAAGCTCTGGGTGTGGAAGACATCTACATTGCTGACTGAGACAGGATATGGACTCCACCCAAGAGAACCATGGTCTTAGTGCCAATAAGGGGGTCATTGTGAGGACTAAGAGTATTCCCCTCAGAGAGTTGTTGGAGAATTCAGTGAGTTAATTCCTGTCAAGAGTTTATTTTTTTAATTAATTAATTTATTTATTTTTGAGATAGAGTCTCATTCTGTCTTGCTCAGGCTGGAGTACAGTGGCACAATCTCGGCTTACTACAGCCTCTGCCTCCCAGATTCTAGCGATTCTTCTACCTCAGCCTCCCGAGTAGCTGGGATCACAGGTGTGCAACACCACACCTAGCTGATTTTTGTATTTTTGGTAGAGACAGGGTTTCACCATGTTGGCCAGGATGGTCTCAAACTCCTGACCTCAGGTGATCTGCCCACCTCAGCCTCCCAAAGTGCTGAGATTACGGGTGTGAGACCCCAGGCCAAGTTTTTGAGGATTAAATGAATCTGTCTCATTTAATGGTATGGTTTCATTAATACAGCTTAAGTGCTTATAACAGGTCCTGAACATTGAAAGCACTCAATAAATGTTAGCTACGTAAAAAGCTAACTGCTGACTGAGACAGACCAATCAGAGGTACATACAAACTTCCGTGGAGGCACAGAGGCGGAAGGAGTCATTTAGCTGCCTGCAGTAGGGCAGGAGGGGAATGAGAACATTTCAGAGAAGGCATTATTTAGAAACCCGGTCACAAGGCAGGAGGGAATAGGTGAAAGATGAGAAAGCATAGAGTATTGAGGAAATAGTGGGGAGCAATTTATAGCTGGAATTTAGGGTGGCTGCTTGTGAGCCTGTGGTTTTCCACGGGAGAAGCAGCCAGAGCTCAACTCTCCAGCAACCTCATCATCTTCAGCCATCCTGGCCATTTGTAATTCTTAGGAAACACCAGGTTTTTTCCACTTCTGGACCTTTGCAACCGATGTTTCCTTTGCCTAGAAGTCTTCTCATGGCCATTTCTGTTTTATGGTTTAGGCAGAGTAAATGTTGCCACATCAGAAAGGCCTTCCCTGACATCCGCCTCTTCTCCTATGACTCAGTCGCAACACCCTGGTTATTTCTTTCTTAACAATTTCCTTTTAGGCTGGGTGCCAGTGGCTCACGCCTGTAATCCCAGCACTTTGGGAGGCCGAGGCAGCCAACCCGGCCAACGTGGTGAAACCCTGTCCCTACTAAAAATACAAAATTTAGCTGGGTGTGGTGGTGGACCCTGTCTCTAGTAAAAATACAAAAATTAGCTGGGTGTGGTGGTGGGCACCTATAATTTCAGCTACTTCGGAGGTTGAGGCAGGAGAATCACTTGAACCCAGGAGGCAGAGGTTGAAATGACCCAAGATCGCACCACTGCACTCCAGCATGGGTGACAGAGCAAGACTCCATCTCAAAAAAAAAGAAAAAAGAAGAAAAAACACTTTTCTATTTGTCCAATCTGTAACTTTATTGCTTGATTGGTTGCTTATCTCTTTGTTTTCCCTCAACTAGAATGTAAACTCCATGAGGGTACAGGCTTTCTCTGACTAGTTTATCACCATATCTCCACACATAGCCAGCTGACATAGTGCCTTCTACATAATTAGCACTTAGTAAATGTTTATTTTTAATTAATCTTTTTTTTTTTTTTTTTTTTTTTTGAGACAGGGTCTCACTGTGTCATCCAGGCTGGAGTGCAGTGGCACAATCACTGCAGCTTCAACCTCCCAGGCTCAAGGGAACCACCCACCTCAGCCTCCCAAGTAGCTGGGACTACAGACACACACCACCATGCTCAGCTAATTTTTCATATATATATAATGGATGGAGTTTTGCCATATTGTCCTTTTCCAGTTGGGTCTGGAACTGCTGGACTCAAGTGATCCACCCACCTTGGCTTCCCACAGTGTTGGGATTATAGGCGTGAGCCACTGTGTCCAACCAGTAAATATTTATTGAATGAGTGAGTGACAAATGAAGGACCCATCTTGCTATATTAAGGACTTAGGACTTTTTCCTGTGTATTGTATGAGAATAACATTATCAGATTTCTATTTTAGAATGATAACTTAGTGACATCATAGCAGGTGATTAGAAGAAGGGAGGTTAGATTACAGCACTTCAGAGATTGTGGCATTGGTCCAAGCAGGATATGATGAGCATCTGTAACTACACTAAATCTACAAAAGCCAGTATCCCTACAGAAGGCAGGAGGAAGGAACTGATACAGTCAAATCCAAACAAACCGATGTTTACTTGTATTTATGTATTTGTTTGTTTGTTTGTTATTATTATTTTGAGATGGAGTTTCACTCTGTAGCCCAGACTGGAGTGCAGTGGTGAGATCTTGGCTCACTGCAACCTCCGCCAGTGAGGTCTTTAGCTCCTGACCAGGCTGGTCTTGAACTCCTAACTGCAAGTGATCCACCCACCTTGGCCTCCCAAAGTGTTGGGATTACAAATGTGAGCTACTGCACCTGGCCTTGTTTCTTGTTCCAGAAAAGATTCAAGATGACTGAATTAAATATATATAACAAAACAATGTAAAGTTAAGTGGATGGGGAACATATACAAAGGTATCTCAGGAAGTAAAAGATTTACTTTTATTATTTTTTTCTCTTTTTAATTTTTTCAGACCTAGTCAACATGAAGTAATTTTTTTTTTTAAGAGACTGGGTTTCACCATTTTGATCAGGCTGGTCTGGAGCTCCTGACCTCAGGTGATTCGCCTGCCTCAGCCTCCCAAAGTGCTGGGATTACAGGGATTCACCACCACACCCAGCTAAGTTTTGTATTTTTAGTAGAGACAGGGTTTGGCCATGTTGGTCAGGCTGGTCTTGAACTCCTGACCTCAGGTGATCCACTTGCCTCGGCCTCCCAAAGTGCTGGGATTACAGGCCTGAGCCACCATACCCAGCCCACATTTCTATATGAAGTTTTGGGCATATTGATTTTAATTATTCCAATTAATCAATATTTTCTTTTAGGGATTACATGTATAGTGTTATGACTAAGAATCTTTACCTAACTCAGGGTGCAAATTTTTTCCTATATATTTTCTTTCAGAGGTTTTATAGATTTTTCTTACATTTAGGTCTATGATCTATCTTGAGTTGATTTTTATGTATGGTGTGAGGTAAGGTCTAACTTTATTTTGTTTTTATTATTTATCTGTTTTCAATGATTCCTCCAGTGCCATTCATTTAAGACTGTCCTTTTCCCATTTAATTTCCTTGGCACCTTTGGTGAAATCCGTTGTCCATAAATGGGAAAGTCTATTTCTGGACTCTATTCTGTTACATTTATCTATATGTGTTTCTTTATGCCAGCACCACCTTATCTTGATTACTGTGTCTTTTTTTTTTTTTTTTTTTTTGAGACAAAGTCTTACTCACTGTTGCCTAGGCTAGGCTAGAGTGCAGTCACCCAATCTCAGCTCACTGCAACCTCCGTCTCCCAGGTTCTAGTGATTCTCCTGCCTCAGCCTCCTGAGTAGCTGGCATTACAGGTGCGCGCCATCACATCCAGCTAATTTTTGTATTTTTAGTAGAGATGGGGTTTCACAGCCTCTTAGTCATTTATGTGATCTTGTTTCTTTTATTCATCCAACAAACTTACTGCCTACTGTGTTCCAGGCATAGGTCAAAGTTCCAAGGATATGATGGCAAATAAGAGTTCCTGGTTCATGTAGCTGCCTTTTTAGTAGGAGGGGCATACAAAACCCAAGTCTGTATTTAATATGTTAGGTGTTGATGAGGGGAGAAAAATAAAGCAAAGCTTAAATAGATATGTTGCAGCTATTTTATTTTATTTTATTGATTGATTGATTGAGACAGAGTCTTGCTCTGTTGCCCAAACTGGAGTGCAGTGATGTGATCTTAGCTTGCTACAGCCTGCACTTCCCAGGATCAAGCAATTCCCATCTTGAGCAACTGGGATTACACCATCTGAGTAACTGGGATTACACCATCACGCCCGGCTAATTTTTGTATTTTTATTAGAGTCCAGGGTTTCATCAAGTTGGCCAGGCTGATCTCGAACTCCTGGCCTCAAGTGATCCACCCCGCTCGGCTTCCCAGAGTGCTGGGATTACAGATATGAGCCATGTTGCCCAGCCGGCTGCAGCTATTTTATTTGAGTTATTTTATTTTATTTTATTACTTTAGACAGAGTCTCTCTCTGTCGCCCAAGCTGGAGTGCAGTGGGGCAATCTTGGTTCACTGCAACCTCCACCTCCCAGGTTGAAGCAACTCTCCTCTCTCAGCCTCCGGAGTAGCTGGGATTACAGGCATGTGCCACCATGGCCTGCTAATTTTTTTGAGACAGAGTTTCACTCTTGTCCCCCCAGGCTGGAGTGCAATGGCGCCTTCTTGGCTCACTGCAACCTCTGCGTCTTGAGTTCAAGCGATTCTCCTACCTCAGCCTCCCGAGTAGCTGGGATTACAGGAGCTCACCAACACGCCTAGCTAATTTTTTTGTATTTTTAGTAGAGATAGGATTTCACCATTTTGGCCAGGCTGGTCTTGAACTCCTGATCTCAGGTGATCCACCTGCCTCAGCCTCCCAAAATGCTGGGATTACAGGCGTGAGCCACTGCGCCCAGCCAATTTTTGTAGTTTTAGTAGAGGGGTTTCGCCATGATGGCCAGGCTGGTCTCAAATGCCTGACCTCAGGTGATCCGCCCGCCTCGGCCTCCCACAGTGCCGGGATTACAGGCGTGAGCCACCATGCCTGGCCACACCTGGCTAATAATTGTATTTTTAGTAGAGATGGGGTTTCACCATGTTGGCCAGGCTGGTCTGAAACTCCTGACCTCAAGTGATCCTCCCACCTTGGCCTCAGAAAGTGCTGAGATTACAGGAGTGAGCCCCTGCACCTGGCCTGCTGCTATTTTAGACAGCATAACGGCCTCTCTGAAAAGGTGACTGAGTAAAGACCTGCTTAAAGTGAGGGAACCTGTCACGCAAATATCAGGGTAGAGGAGAAGGGGTTTCCAGCACAGTAGAAGAATGGTGAGTTCAAGGAATGGCACTTCTGGCTGGAGCACAGAAGAAGAGAGAAAAATGAAAGACGAGTTAGGGGTGGATGGAAGTGGAGGTTTTGTGCACATTGATTTATAGGCGGTAATAAAGAGTTTGGATTTTATCCCCATTGTGGTGAGAAGGCTCCTTGTCTTTCTTGTTTACCATTGCTTCTCCAGGACTATGAACAGTACCTAACACATAGATATCAGGGTTTTTTTGTAAATTGATTTATAGATTTAGTGCTTCTCTAATAAAATTGCAGCAAGATATTATGGGGAACTTGAAAAACGAATCTTAAATTTATCTGAAAGTGCAAAGGACCAAGAACAGTCCAGACACTCCTGAAGAATCAAAGTACAGTGAAAGGAAAATTAACCTTGGGGCCCCAAAATCACTAAGCTAAAGGGAAAAATCAATCTGGGAACTGCTTAGGGCAAAGCTGCCCCCCATTCTATTCAAAATCATCCCTCCACTCACTGAGATAAATGCATATCTGATTGCCTCCTTTGGAAAGGCTAGTCAGAAACTCAAAAGAATGCAACCATTTGTCTCTTAGCTTACTAATGACCTGGAAGTCCCGCTTGGAGTTACCTGGCTTTTGCTTAGAGTTGTCCCGCCTTTCTGGACTGAACCAATGTTCATCTTACATATGTTGATTGATGTCTCATGCCCGCATGAAATGTATAAAACCAACCTGTGCTCTGACCACCTTGGGCACATGTTGTCAGGATCTCCTGAGGCTGTGTCACAGGCTTGCATCCTTAAGTTTGGCAAAATAAACTTCCTAAATTGACTAAGACCTGTCTCAGATTTTGGGGTTCACAATATCAAGCCTTTGTAACATTATATGAATTACAATAGTTAAGACAATGTGCTTGACTCAGGACTAATGGAACAGAATAGAGAACTCAGAGAATGAGCCATGGGTATATAAAAACTTCATACAAAAAGAATAGGGGCCAGGTGCAGTGGCTCTTGCCTGTAATCCCAGCACTTAGGGAGGCCAAGGCAAGCAGATCACCTGAGGTTAGGAGTTTGAAAGCAGCCTGGCCATCTTGGTGAAACCCTATCTCTACTAAAAATATAAAAGTTAGCTGGGTGTGTTGGCCTGCGCCTGTAGTCCCTGCTACTTGGGAGGCTGAGGCTCGAGAGTCGGCTGAACACAGAAGGTGCAGGTTGTGGTGAGCCAAAATTGCGCCACTGCACTCCAGCCTAGGCAACAGAGCAAGACTCTTTCTAAAAAAAAAAAAAAAAAAAAAGAATGGCGAGGCTATGCATCCTGGCTCAAGCCTGTAATCCCAGCACTTTGGGAGACTGAGACAGGAGGATCCCTTGAGCCTAGGAGTTTGAGGATGCAATGAGCCACGATCATGCCACTGCACTACAGCCTGGATGACAGGGTAAGACCCTATACTAAATTCTGGATGGACTCAGAACTTGAATGTGAAAGCGTAACCCTATATACCGTTCAGAAGGAAATAAAAACAAATATCTTTATGCCCAAAGAAAAGAGATTTGGTAAATCCTTGGTAAAATAACCAGATTGAAATTAGGGATTTCTGTTTATCAACATACCCATTAAAGATAATGAAAATACTGGCTGTACACTTGGGGAAGCTGAGGCAGGAGGATTGCTTGGGCCTAGGAGTTTGAGACCAGCTTGGGCAACATAGTGGGACTCTGTTTCTACAAAAAAATTAAAAATTAGGCCGAGCATGCTGGCTCACGCCTGTAATCCCAGCACTTTGGGAGGCTAAGGTGGGCAGATCAGCTGAGGTCAGGAGTTCGAGTCCAGGCTGGCCAACATGGTGAGACCCTGTTTCTACTAAAATTACAGAAAATGGCTGGGTGTGGTGGCACATGCCTGTAATCCCAGCTACTCAGGAGGCTGAGGCAGGAGAATCTCTTGAACTCAGGTTGTGGAGGTTGCAGTGAGCCGAGATTGTGTCATTGCTCTCTAGCCTGGGCAACAAGAGCAAAACTCCCATCTCAAACAAACAAACAAAAAATTAGGCAGGAATGGTGATGCACACCTGTAGTCCCAGCTATTCCAGAGGCGGAGGTGGGAGGATCATTTGAGCTGGGAAGTTGAGGCTGTAGTGAGCTCTGATTGGACCACTGCACTTTGGCATGAGTGACAGAGCAAAAACCTGTCTCAAAAGAAAAAAAAACTGATGACTGGCTGTAAACTTGGTGAAGATACTTATAACACATATAATTAACCTGGATCAGAAGTGAGAATGGATTTGTTCAATTCCATGAACATTAATGGATTTGTCCAATTCCATGAACATTCTGCAATGATGGAAGCGTTCTCTATTTGTACTCTCCAATAGCCACTAGCCACATGTAGCTATTGAGCATTTTAAGAAAGACTGAGGAACTGAATTTTAAATTGTATTTTATTTATTTGTTTGTTTGTTTGTTTTTAAGACTGAGTCTCACTCTGTTGCCCAGGCTGGAGTACAGTGGCATGATATCAGCTCACTGCAACCTCTGCCTCCCAGATTCAAGCGATTCTCCTGCCTCAGCCTCCCAGGTAGCTGGGATTGCAGGTACCCACCATCATGCCCAGCTAATTTTTTGAATTTTTAGTAGAGACATGGTTTCATCATGTTGACAAGGTTGATCTTGAACTACTTACCTCAGGTGATCCACCTGCTTCATCCTCCCAAAGTGCAGGGATTACAGATGTGAACCACAGCCTAAATAGCCACACATGGCTACCATATTGGACAGTGCAAATCTAGAATATATAAAGAACATAAAGAGGAAATAAATATGGACGAGAAATAAAAAGTCGATCAACCAGACTATTAATCAGGAATATACAAATTAAAACTATGACAAGGCAGGGTACAGTGGCTCACGCCTGTAATCCCAGCACTTTGGGAGGCTGAGGTGGGCTGATCACCTGAAGTCAGGAGTTCGAGACCAGCCTGACCAACATAGTGAAACCCCATCGCTACTAAAAATACACAAATAAACCAGGCATGGTAGCAAGTGCCTGTAGTCTCAGCCTCTCAGGAGGCTGAGACAGGAGAATCACTTGAACCCAGGAGGTGGAAGTTTCAGTGAGCCGAGATTGTGCCATTGCACTCCAGCCTGGGCAACAAGAGCAAAACTCCAACTCAAAAAAAAACAAAAAAAACTTAGGTCATGGTAGCTCGCCTCTGTGGTCCCAGCTACTTGGGGGCTGAAGCAGGAGGAACCCTTGAGCTGGGGAGGTGGAGGCTGCAGTGAGCTGAAATCTTGCCACTACACTCACTCCAGCCTGGGCACCAGTGAGGCCCTGTCTCAAAAAAATGTTTTTTAATTATGAAAAATACATAAATACACAAAAGGCTGGGCGCAGTGTCTCATACCTGTAATCCCAACACTTTGGGAGGCTGAGGCTGGCAGATCATCTGAGGTCAGGAGTTCAAGACCACCCTGGCCAACATATAGTGAAACCCCATCTCTACTGAACAATATAAAAATTAGCTGAGTGTGGTGGTGCATGCCTGTAGTCTCAGCTACTTGGGAAACTGAGGCAGGAGACTCACTTGAAAACAGCAGCAAGCCGAGATTGTGCCATTGCACTCCAGCCTGGGCAACAGAGCAAGAGTCCATCTAAAAAAAAAGAAAGAAAGAAAGAAAAAGAAGCAAACAACACAAAAGTTACCGTTTTAACTCTTTTTAAGTATACAGTTCAGTGGCATTAAGGATGTTCACAGTGTTGGGCACCCATCACCACCATCCCTCTCCAGAATTCTTCTCTTCTTCCATAACTCTATATCCATTAAAAAAACTCCCAGCTGGGCACAGTGGCTCATGCCGGTAATCTCAGCACTTTGGGAGGCAAGGCTGGTGGATCACCTGAGGTCAGAAGTCTGAGACCAGCCTGGCCAACATGGTGAAGCACTGTCTCAATTAAAAACACAAAAAAATTAGCTAGGCATGGTGGCAGGTGTCTGTATCCCAGTTACTCAGGAGGCTGAGGCATGAGAATCACTTGAACCCGGAAGGCAGAGGTTGCAGTGAGCCAAGATTGCGACACTGCACTCCAGCCTGGGCGACAGAGCAAGACTCTGTCTCAAACAAAAACAAAAACAAATAAACCTCCCTACTCCACCTATCCCCAGCCCCTAGTAACCACCATTCTACTTTTTGTCTACTAATTTGACTACTCTAGGCACAAAAATTACCACTTTTGATTTTCATGAAGGGGCTTTGATATTGGGAATCTGCTGCCATATTGTACATACACAATGTGCAAATGATGAGGCATTCTTTTCTTTATTCATTTTGCTTGTGCTTTAAAGTCCAAGAAGAATTCTTTTTTTGTGTGGTAAAATATATACTGTATAACATAAAATTTAAACTATAAGTGTACAATTCAGTGGCATTAAATATATTTACAACGTGCACCTATCACCACTATTGCCAGAACTGTTTCATCACCCCAAACAGAAACCTATTAACAATAACTCCCCACTCCCTCAGCCCCTGGCAATCCCTATTCTACTTTCAGTCTTTATGAATTTGAATTCAGGAATCATTTATTTATTTACTTAAGATGGAGTTTCCTTCCTGTTGTCCAGGCTGGAGTGCAATGGCGCAATCTTGGCTCACTGCAAGGTCCACCTCCTGGGTTCAAACAATTTTCTTTTCTTATTTATTTATTTATTTTATTTTTTTTAGAGAGACAGGGTTTCACCATGTTGGTCAGGCTGGTCTTGAACTCCTGACTTCAGGTGATCCGCCCGCCTCAGCCTCCCAAAGTGCTGGGATTACAGGCGTGAGCCACCGCGCACAGCCAAACAATTTTCTTGCCTGAGCCTCCTGAGTAGCTGGGATTACAGGTGCCCACCACCACACCTGGCTAATTAAATTCAGGAATAATTTAATGTCATCTCTAATAGGGAAATTTGCTCATGTTAGATTGGATTTCTCACTGTCTACATATGACATTTTAGTTCCAAAAACAGTATATATTAAATAAAAGTTATAAGCCAGGAGTGATGGCTTCGGGTACTTTGGGAGGCTGAGGTGGGAGGATGCATTGAGCCCAGGAGTTCAAGGCTACAGTGAGCTATGATTGCGCCACTGCACTCCAGCCTGGGCAACAGAGTTAGACCTTGTTTCAGAAAAAAATAGAAATAAAAATAGATGTTATGATTTAGCAAGTCTTATCAAAACCTACCCAAACTCACATATGCTACTAAGAAGGTATAATAGAGATGGTGAAAATATTTTCCAAAGGACCCAAGAAAGCATATAAGCTCCTGTGATAAGTGTTTTGAGTTTATTCCGCTTCCCTAGTTATATTTTCTTTTTCATTTATAATATATAAATGTAATTTGTTTTATTTTTCTTCTTTATCAGGCCACCTAGACAGGAGTAATAAAAATATGTACACCTATACACACATCCTGGCAAAAGTCTTAAATTCCATGGAAAAACAGAGACATGTATAAGTTTTCACATGGAAGGAAGAGGCTGTTTCATAAAAGGAAAGCAAAAGTAGCATTAGAATTCTCATTTCCAGCCAGCACGTGGCTTACGCCTGTAATCTCAACACTTTGGGAGGCTGAGGTGGGCAGATTGCTTGAGCCCAGGAGTTCGAGACCAGCCTGGCCAACATGGTGAAACCCCATCTCTACAAAAAATACAAAAATTAGCTGGGCGTGATGACACATGCCTGTGGTCCTAGCTACTTGAGAGGCTGAGGCATGAGAATCGCTTGAACCAAGCAGGCGGAGGTTGCAGCGAGCAGAGATCATGGCACTGCAAGAGCCAGACTCTGCCTGGAAAAAAAAAAAATGCTCAAATCCATAACCCCAGCACTTTAAGAGGCTGAGGCAGGAAAATCACTCTAGCCCAGGAGTTTGAGACCAGCCTAAGCAAAATAGCAAGATCTCTGTCTCTACAAAAATAAATAAAATGAAAAAATAGCTGAGCATGGTAGTCCCAGGGGTGGCTGAGGCCAAGGAATTCCTTAAGCCAAGGAATTCAAGGCTGCTGCGAGCCATGATCAAGCCTGGGTGACAAAGTGAGACCATGTCTCAAAAAAAAAAAAAATTCTACCCCTAGACAAAATGTCATTCATCTTTTGGGGCAAAAGAAGATAATTTAAGCACTTAAGTGCATATTATCACCCATGCGCCCCACCTGAGGAAAATACTTAAAAGTTTTCTAGGTCAGGCGCGGTGGCTCACGCCTGTAATTCCAGCACTTTGGGAGGCTGAGGGCGGCAGATCACCTGAGGTCAGGAGTTCGAGACCAGCCTGGCCAACATGGCGAGACCCCATCTCTACTAAAAATACAAAAGGCCTGGGTGTAGAGAGGGGTTATCTTTTCTTTTTTTTCTTCTTGTTTTTTGAGAGGGAGTCCCACTCTGTCGTCCAGGCTGGAGTGCAATGGCGCAATCTCCTGTCTCTGCAACCTCCAACTGCTGGGTTTAAACAATTCTCTTGACTCAGCCTCCAGAGTAGCTGGGATTACAGGTGACTGCCACAACACCTGGCTATTTTTTTTTTTTTTTTTTTTTTTTGCATTTTTAGTAGAGACAGGATTTTAGCAGCCAGGCATGGTGGTGGGCTCCTGTAATCCCAGGTCCTCAGGAGGCTGAGGCAGGAGAATTGCTTGAGCCCAGGAAGCAGAGGTTGCAGTGAGCTGAGATCGTGCCACTGCACTCCAGCCTGCATGACAAGAGTGAAACCCCATCTCAAAAAAAAAAAATTCTCTAATCAATTGTTAATCATATTTAAAAAGAGACCTCAGGCCTAGTGCGGTGGCTCACACCTGTAATCCCAGAACTTTGGAAGGCTGAGGCAGGTGGAACACTTGAGGTCAGGAGTTCAAGATGAGCCTGGCCAACATGGTGAACAAAACTCTGTCTCTTCTAAAAATACAAAAATTAGCCGGGTGTAGTAGTGAACGCCTCTAGTCCCAGCTACTCGAGAGGCTGAGGCAGGAGAATTGCTTGAACCGGGGAGGTGGAGGTTGCAGTGCGCCAAGATCATGCTACTGCACTCCAGCCTGGGCAACAGAGCGAGACACCATCTCAAAAAAATAAATAAAATAAAATAAAAAGAGACCTCAATATTGGGTAGATGGGGAGCACAATGCTTGTTGTGAACAATTGATCTTGTAATAAATATAGTTATATCTAAATGGATAGTTTATTCATTCAGCAAATATTTTGAGTGCTGGGCTCGGTTCTTAGCTCTGTGGACACAAAAGAATAACGAAAGTCTTCAGCAATTCTTGGAGCTGCCCTTATGGTTGTGATACCACGTAAGAAATACCTAGTGTCAATGTTCACGAAGGAGTCTTCAAAAGAAAGTATACTTCAGAGAGGTTGGGCATGGGGTTAGTGGGAAAGTGAGGAACTGAAAATAATTTCCAAAATTTTCCTCTAGGTGAAGGGTTGCAGAGTGAGTGGATAAAATATTTTGGGAAACATATTTGTTGATCAATTTTGCAACATTACTAGAGGAACACAGGTTTTTATCATAACTACTAGATATGAGAAGGGAAACCACCACCATTATAGAGACAAATGATAGAATTTCCAAATCAACAGGAAGGCAAAAAGGGAACGAGGAAAACTTTTCCAAGTCAATTATGTAAAGAAAAAGAATATGGCTTGGCACGGTGGCTCACGCCTGTCATCCCAGCACTTTGGGAGGCCAAAGCAGATAGATCACCTGAAGTCAGGAGTTTGAGACCAGCCTGTCCAACATGGCGAAACCCTGTCTCTACTAAAAATACAGAGTTTCACTTTTGTTGCCTAGGCTGGAGGGCAATGGCATGATCTTGGCTCACAACCTCTGCCTCCAGGTTCAAGAGATTCTCCTGCCTCAGCCTCCCAAGTAGCTGAGATTACAGGTATGCACCATCATGCCCGGCTAATTTTGTATTTTTAGTCGAGACGGGGTTTCTCCATGTTGATCAGACGGGTCTCAAACTCCCGACCTCAGGTGATCTGCCTGCCTCAGCCTACCAAAGTGTTGGGATTACAGGTGTGAGCCACCGTGCCTGCCGATGTTCTTCATTTTTAAATTGAGCTAAGTCTTATATACACTGAAGTGTTTTTATGTGTTTTATACGCCTCCATAACTACCACTCAGATCAAGATACTGTAGAGAACATATCCATCTTTTTTTTTTTTGAGATGGAGTCTTGCTCTGTCACCCAAACTGGAATGCAGTGGTGCAACCTCCAGCTCACTGCTGGAAAGCTGGTGGTTTGTGTGGTGTGTGTTGGTGGGCACCTGTGGTCCTAGCTACTCAAGAGGCTGAGGTGGGAGAATTGGTTGAGACAGAGAGGTGGAGGTTGCAGTGCATGGGATTATGTTATTGCAGTCCAGCCTGGGCGACAGGGGGAAACCTTGTCTCAAAAACAAAAACAAGATGTACATTTAAGATATTTGCACGTTGCTGTATGTAAACCATAACTCCAACAGCAGCAACAACAAAAATAGCAAGGTAGGGCGCAGTGACTCACACCTGTAATCCCAACACTTGAGGAGGACTAGGTGAGAGGATTGCTTGTGGCCAGGAGTCAGAGACCAGCCTGAGCAACATATGGAGAGAGTAGGTCTCCACAAAACAACAGCAACAATTAGTCGGTGTGGTGGGACCCGCCGCCTGTTTTCCCAGCTACTCCTGAGCCCCAGGTGAGAGGACTGCTTGAGGCCAGTTCGTGGCTGCTGTGAGCCAAGATCACACCACTGAACTCCAGTCTGCCAGATCCTGTCTGAAGAAAAAAAAAGACAAAATAGGTAAACTATGCCTTTAAGTCAATAAACTATAAACTAACAGTACCATGAAGAAAATCAGAATAAAGAAGAAAGGCTGTGCGTGGTGGCTCATGCCTGTAATCCCAGCACTTTGGAAGGCCGAGTTGGGCAGATCACCTGAGGTCGGGAGTTCGAGACCAGTCTGACCAATATGTTGGAATCTCATCTTTACTAAAAATACAAAATTAGCCAGGCGCAGTGGTGCCTGCCTGTAATCCCAGCTACTTGGAAGGCCGAGGCAGGAGAATCGCTTGAACCCGGGAGGCGGAGGTTTCGATCAGCCAAGATCGCGCCGTTGTACTCCAGCCTGGGCAACAAGAGAGAAAGAGAGAAACTCCGTCTCCACCCTCAAAAAAAAAAAAAAAAAAAAGTAGCTGGGCGTGGTGGCGCACACCTGTAATCCCAGCTACTCCGGAGGCTGAGGAAGGAGAATCGCTTGAACCCGGGCGGAAGTTGCAGTGAGCCGAGATCCCGCTATTGCATTCCAGCCTGGGCAACAAGAGAGAAACTCCGTTTCCAAAAAATAATAATAATAAAGAAAGAAGAAATTAAAGACGTAGCAAAAGAAAAATGAGTCAAAGAAAACGCGACTTCTTTGCAGATATGAATAAAGTGGAGCAGTAAATAGGTTTGGGGACTATCTAGGTTCCATCAATGATTCTCGTGCCTTTTGTCTTTAAACTTTGGTGCGGCGTTCAACAAAATCATACTAATAAAATTCGACGCGCAGGTCTTTCATTTAATTATAACGGAACCCCAAATCTGTTGCCTCAGTGTCCTCATGACACTGTTCCATAATGTGACAGAAAAGACGAAGTTGAAGAACTATGGTTTCGGCCGCTGTTACCCAGGACGTAGCAGGTGGCAGGCCGTTTACACAAATGAGCTCGTTTTTGGAGACGAAGTTACCCAGCCTGCCCGTTCAGATGCGCCTGCGAATTAACACCCGACCCAGGCCCCTCCAGGTCGGAAAGGTACGAAGAGCTCGCTAGATTCACACAGGGCAGAGGCGCCTTCGCAGGTACGAGTGGATTCTGGGTATTGCCAGCGTAGGCCCGGCGTAGCTCCTCTGGGCCTGCGGGACTGAACCTGCAGGTGCGCTCCAGCGGCCTCGCGGGCCGGGTTTCCCTCCTGAGGGCAGGCGCCGGGTTGCCTGGCGCGGCGGGCGGAGCGGGTCAGCGGGGCGCAGCGCCCCCTGGTCCTGAAGACTGGCGGGCGGCGGGGGCGCGCGCGGGACGGCGGGGGCGCGCGGCGCTGTGAGGCCTGCGCGCCAGGCTGCGGGAGCCATGCGGCGGTCGAGGAGCGCCGCGGCCGCCAAGGTGCGTACGCAGAAGCGGTCCGGGGCTTCCGCGGCCCCCGCGGTCCCCGCGGTCCCCACGGCCGCTGCCTCGACCCCTAGCGCCACCCGGGCACTGCGCTCTACGAGCCAGGCCGGGAGCAAGAGCCAGGCGGAGGCGAAGCCGCCGTCGGAGAAGCGGCGGCTGAGGCGCTCGTCGCCGCGGGCCCAAGAGGAGGGCCAGGGGGAGCCGCCGCCGCCGGAGCTGGCGTTGCTCCCGCCACCGCCGCCGCCGCCGACTCCTGCGACCCCGACGTCCTCGGCGTCCACCCTGGACCTGGGCGAGCAGCGGGAGCGCTGGGAAACGTTTCAGAAGCGGCAGAAGCTCACCTCCGAGGGCGCCGCCAAGCTCCTGCTGGACACCTTGTGAGTGCAGCTGGCCGGGGCGCGCGGGAGACGGCGCCACGCGGACCCCCCGCGGCGGTAGTCGGGCTCGCCGCCTGCTCTCGCTGCCTGCGCGCAGGCCTCGGGCGCCTTTCAGCTCTGTGCATTCCACATAACGGAGCCGACACGGCTTCTCCGTTAGCACTGGGGTTGTTCCCTAATTCTAAGGGCGGCAGGGCTGCGCTTCTAGGGCTGTGTGGCCCAGGAATGGAAAGGGGGCTTTGTCCAGAAGGCGCGCGCGGCCGTCTTGGGACACAAAGGGTCTTTCCTGGCCACATGCATCGTGCTCGGAGACGTTGTCTCTTGTCCTGGTGCGCGAAGGGTGTGGGGATATTTTCCAGTGAAAAGAAAACATCCCACGGCTTTCTCTTACCCGAATCCCGTTTTTTTTATGTTTGCACACGTGTTTTTGAGGGTGGGTGGAAGGGAAAGGTAGAAGTGTTGAGGGAAGCATGAGTAGTTTTGAACTAACTGGGAAGCGAAATCCTGTTATTGTTCCAGGCACTGCCAGGGAGGGAGCAGGGGGCGGGGGTTATTGATCCGGGAGAGAAGCGCGCGCAAAGAGATGCTCAGGCCTCGCGCGGCGGCGGGGATACCTACTGGGGAGGCTTTTGTGTGCTCCGCCAACTCTTGCTCCCGGCCGCTCGCCCTCCTGGCCGCTCCGCGGTCTCTTAGATGGCCCGAGGAGCATCTCCGAGTGTCCGTGATTTAGGAAAGAGCTGTTAAAGGGCTGCCTTCTTTTCTCCAAATGTGATCTGGATTCTTGCCTCGGGGAACAGTTGTGCTACAGAGAGATATTTTAACGCCCTGATAATATATTTCAGTGTCAATTTGCTAATTAAAAAGAACAATTAAAACACTAGGGGAGAAAAGCTCAAGAATTACCTAGCCATTGCATAACCTGAGAATTACTTCTTTTCTTGAACGTGTTCCTTTGAGCTTCTTGCAGAAGAAATTCTCTTACTTAGGATGGGTCTTCCCAGACAGAAGACACATATTTGGTTTTCTGTGTGCTTCACTTTTTGGTTTTTCTTCTTGGACTACACACTGAATTTTTAAAAAACGTTCATCAAATATTTTTTGAGCACCTATGGGGTGACGGCTGCCTCTGGGCAGAAGGAATATGAGGTTCCTTCGAAATGTAAAATTCATGGTGTCTTCAAGGCATATAAAAAAAGAGGAATGTAAAACTAAAATTTGAGGTAAATTTTTAAGACAAACTGATAAACGGTCAAGAAAAAGATGTAAAATATTGACATTAAAAAAAGATGTTTGTCTCCCACTAAATTGCCATGACTTTGTACTTATTAAGTCCACTAAATTATATTCAAAAAGTATGTATAACTGTACCATTTTTTGAAAATATTGTATGGAAAAATGGTTTGGGAGAATATGTAGCAAATAATTAACTGTAAATCCCGCTGGGTGTGAAGATTACAGGAGGCTTTCACTTTGAGCACTCTCAAGTACGGTAATGTTTGAATTTTTTACAATAAGCATTATGTATGCAGAAAAGATTAAAATACATAAACTCGTAAAGAAACATGAAAAAATGATCAGTCTTAATCATGCAAATTAAAACTGCAGTGAGCTATTTTTCCTATAATTATTGCCTGAGACTGTACAGTGAAATGTTTTCACATTTACACTCATGGGATAAGAGTGTTCAGTCCTTTTGGAAAGCGATTTTATGACATCAGATCTTAATGCTCATTTCTGAGTTTGGCTTATATATAAGTTTTAAAAGGATTACAATTGTATGTAGGCCAGGCACGGTGGCTCACGCCTGTAATCCCACCACTTTGGGAGGCTGAGGTGGGCGGATCACCTGAGGTCTGGAGTTTGAGACCCCGTCTCTACTAAAAATACAAGATTAGCCAGGCATGGTGGCGCATGCCTGTAATCCCAAACTACTTGGAAAGCTGAGGCAGGAGAATTGCTTGAACCTGGGAAGCAGAGGTTGGCATGAGCCGAGATTGTGCCGCTGCACTCCAGCCTGGGCAACAAAAGCAAAACCCCATCTCAAAAAAAAAAAAAATTGTATGTAATGTGTATTATAGCTATATATAACACATGTGTTTGAAGGTAACTGGAAATAAATAGAGCAAAAATATAAGAGCCTTTATTAACTTTCTCAAAAGGCTCTTCTGAACCTCTGGACTTGATTGAGACCCAGTCATATTTTTCATAGCATCCTGTACCTTCTTTATCACAATCATAATTAAATATTATTTGAGTAATTTGTTAAGGTCGGTTAGAGCAGCAATCGTGTCTGCTGTATCTTGTTTACTGTCTCTCCATGCATAGCTCATGAAAATTTTTAGTATTTGACATATAAATAAAAACGTTTGGTGGTGAGATTAAGATCCCTCACATTTTCGAAATATTTGGAATGTTTTATTTTGCAACTTAATACAATTTAAGAAATTGGAGAAAAGAGAGCTCATGGACAAACGACGTGCTGAAACCATTCTTTGCTTAGAAAATTGACAGTGCCTCCTTAAAAGCAGAAATGCATTTGGTTGTCACATAGAAAAGACTTTTGTCCAATCTTATGTCTTTCTTTCAACAAAGAGCGGGAGGTAGCTATTCAGAAATTCTTATCTTTCTGATTTTTGTTTCATTTAGTGAATACCAGGGCCTGGTGAAGCACACAGGAGGCTGCCACTGTGGAGCAGTTCGTTTTGAAGTTTGGGCCTCAGCAGACTTGCATATATTTGACTGCAAGTGAGTTTTTTTTTTTTTCTTAACTTGGCTTAAAAGAATTTCAGAATTAAAATGCAATACTTCAAAATAATCTGGGCGTTGAGGTACAGAGAAACATTGGCCATGGGCTGGTAACTGCGGAAGTCAGGTAATGGGGACAGAAAGGTTCTATTCTTTCTCCTTTTGTATGGCTCACCACGGAGCTTCAGCAGCACAGCCCAGGTGACACAGAGCAGGGTCCTCAGGGCTTCTGGCTGGCAGTGTCACCCTCAGACTGATACTGCTGAGGAGCTGGGGGTGGTTAGCTGCAGAAGTGCCTGGCTGGGTACTGAGTGGAAGGCCTTGGGCAGAATCTTCGTAGGAGTCCAGAGTTGGGGAGAGTTGGAGGGTGCTTTAGTGAAGGATGTGTACATCTGGAGGCTCCCTAGGCTCCGCGCTCTTGCTCTGCTCTTCTGTTGGGGCAGATGGTGCTGCCAGCTGTGGAGGGCCTGATTTGTACCACCTTCCCTGACATTATGATGGAGCAGGGACGACAGGCTCTGGCTTTGGGACCCTGAGTTGGCATGCAGCTAATTATTTAACAGCATCCAGTCCTTTTTGCCCCTAGGTACCGGAATTATATATGAATAATAAGCACATACGATGGAATTACTCAAATGGAGAAGTGAGCAGGCTACTAACAATAGAATCCAGATTGGAAAAGAAGCACTGTGGAATAACTTGTGAGAGGATTCTATACTAAATTAGAACTTTTTCAAAGGTGACCTGAAAAGAGGGGACTTCAGTTTAATTCCAGAGATGGTAATTCTGGGGACATGTTTTACTTGGAGCTGGACTTTCTGTGACGTGGTCATGAAGAAAGAGGGAAACCTAAACTTCCTTGTCCATTTTTGGTGTGGATGTCTCAGAGACATCAGGTTGTAGCAGTGTCTGAAATTTGTTTTCTAAGTGTCTCTGAAGTCCAGCGCTTCTCTTCACTGTAAAGAACTGGGAGGTGGGCAGCACGGACGTGTCTGTTGGTCCTGTATTCTGAGCATTGCAGGTCCTCGACTGCCAACCTGGGACCCCTCCTGGGCTCTGCTGTACCTGCAAACCAGAGGCAGCTCTTCGGCCCTGGAGGGAGCTGAAAGGGGCTTCGCAGCTGGCTCTGAAAACGTATCAGGCTGGGCTGCTCAGGCAAAGAGGACGCAGGCGGCTGCTTACAATCTGGAATTTGCTCTCTTTCTGTAGCTGCAGCATTTGCAAGAAGAAGCAGAATAGGCACTTCATTGTTCCAGCTTCTCGCTTCAAGCTCCTGAAGGTCAGTGCTTAAGAGCAGAGTCAAGGAGTGCAGAACCGATTGGTGAGATTTATGACATTGGCCATGGGCTGTGAGAAACAAACCAAAGCCCATGAGAAGCCCCAGTATGCTCCCTTTACATGCTACAGACCCTTTTGGGTTGACTTTTAAAAGGCTATGGGCTAGGCACAGTGGCTAATGCCTGTAATCTCAGCACTTTGGGAGGCTGAGGCAGGTGGATTATGAGGTCAAGAGATTGAGACCATCCTGGCCAACATAGTGTAACCCTGTCTCTACTTAAAAATATAGAAATTAGCTGGGCGTGGTGGCACATGCCTGTAATCCCAGCTACTCGGGAGGCCAAGGCAGGAGAGTCGCTTGAACCTGGGAGGCAGAGGTTGCAGTGAGCCGTGCCATTGCACTTCAGCCTGGGTGACAAGAACAAAACTCCATCTCAAAAAAAAAAAAAGGTTGTGTTATTTGTCACCTTTATTTTTTGGAGGCCTATTTGATATTGTGGAAACAAATCACCCAAATCCTATCAACCAAAGGTAACCGCTGTTAATATTTTGGTGTCTGTCCTTGTGTATTATTTTCTACTCAGATAAATACATCTAAACCTATTGTCTTATGTTTGTTAAGTAGGATTTTACCATTCTTTCTGTTGATAACCTACTTATCTCATTTCCCAATGAAAAGCTTACATACGTTTTTTTTTTTTTTTTTTTTTTTGAGATGGAGTTTCACTCTTATTGCCCAGGCTGGAGTGCAATGGCATGATCCCAACTCACCGCAACCTCCGCCTTCCAGGTTCAAGCAATTCTTCTGTTTCAGTCTTCCGAGTAGCTGGGATTACAGGCATATGCCACCATGCCTGGCTAATTTTTGAATTTTTAGTAGAGACAGAGTTTCTCCATGTTGGTCAGGCTGGTCTCGAACTCCTGACCTCAGGTGATCCGCCTGCCTTGCCTCCCAAAGTGCTGGGATTACAGGCATGAGCCACTGCACCTGGCCTATATACTTATTTTTAACTTGAATTTTATTATTTTGGGGAATTTTTTGTACTTGATAGAAAATTTGAAAGGTAGAAGATGATGTGTATATACACAGTGAAAAGTCTTTCCCCACTGTCCTCACGCCCCAGTCTTCCTCTTCCCCACAGCCGATTTCCTGGTTTACTTATCCTATCACTGTCTCTGCATCATTGCACTTCTAGGGTGAGTCCAGTTTTTTTCTGATTATAAATGACATTGCAGTCAACCTCCTTGGTATAGATTTTTGACAATTTAGAAATTTCTTCCTTAGGCTCAATTTTCTTAGAAATAAATTCTCTGACAACTCTGGGCACACTTCCTATACCCTGCTCCACAAGGAGCAGTGAAAAAAAAAAAGGGCCGGGCATGGTGGCTCACGCCTGTAATCCCAGCACTTTGGGAGGCCGAGGCCGGTGGATCATGAGGTCAGGAGTTCAGGACTCAAGATCAGCCTGGCCAATATGATGAAACCCCGTCTCAACTAATAATACAAAAATTAGCTGTGTGTGGTGGTTCGTGCCTGTAATCCCAGCTACTCAGGAGGCTGAGGCAGGAGAATAGCTTGAACCTGGGAGGCAGAGGTTGCAGTGAGCCAAGATCGTGCCACTGCACTCCAGCCTGGGTGACAGAGCAAGACTCCATCTCAAATCTCTGAGTTAAAGATTACAGATTTTTAAAAAAGACTTTTAGCACATTATGGGTAATGTGAGGTTGGGCAGGGTTTTAGTTCCACCCAGATATTGCTGGATGGCTTGGGACCACTTGGCAGTCCTTTGCTGCTTCTCTGTACTGCAGTGGCTGTGGCATGAGCAAGGCTCCTCAGGGAGCTATTTCTCTCTCTTTTTTTTTTAATTAAAAAGATGGGGTTTCACCATGTTGGTCAGGCTAGTCTTAAACTCCTGACCTCAGGTGATCCGCCCGCCTTGGCCTCCAAAGTGCTTGGATTACAGGTGTGAGCCACCATGCCGGGCCTCAGGGAGCTATTTCTATAGGAAGCACAATTCTGGATGGTATGCTAGTGGCTGGGAAAGTGTAAAGAAGTTTAACAATAATAAGAAACCTCCACCCCCTCCCCTTCAGCTGTCTGATTTCTCTCCCTAAAGGTAAGCCACTGTTTCTTGGATCCCTCTTCAAAGATACATACACATATAAAAGCACATACAGGCCAGGCACGGTGGCCCATGCCTGTAGTCTCAGCACTTTGGAAGGCCAAGGCAGGCAGATCGCTTGAGCCCAGGAGTTCAGCATCAGCCTGGGTCACATGGTGAGACACCATGTCTACAAAAAATTAAAAATCAGCTAGGTGTGGTGTTGCATGCCTATATTTCCAGCTACTGGGGTGGTCGGGGGGTGCGGGGCTGAGGTGGGAGATCACTTGAACCTGGGAGGTCAAGGCTGCAGTAAGGTGTGATTATACCGTCGCATTCCAGTAACAGAGTGAGACCTTGTTTCGAAAAAAAAACACAAAAAGCACCACACATAACAGTATGTTGCCTTAAAAAAAAAAAAGAGAGAGGGCTGGGTGCGGTGGCTCACACCTGTAATCCTAGCAGTTTGGGAGGCCGAGGCGGGTGGATCACGAGGTCAAGAGATTGAGACCATCCTGGCCAACATGGTGAAACCCTGTCTCTTAAAAATAAAAATAAATAAATAAAATTAAAAAAAAAAAAACAGAAATGGTAGTATACACTACATACGTTGTTTTACACCTTGCTTGACTCTTAATGAGATAGAGTCTCACTCTGTCGCCAAGGCTGGAGTGCAGTGGTGTGATCTTGGCTCACTGCAACCTCTGCCTCCCAGGCTCAAGCGATTCTCCTGCCTCAGCCTCCTTAGTAGCTGGGTCTACAGGTGCCCATCACTACACCTGGCTAGTTTTTATATTTTTCGTAGAGATGAGGTTTCACCATGTTGGCCAGGCTGGTCTCAAACTCCTGACCTGAAGTGATCTGCCCACCTCGGCCTCCCAAAGTGGTGGTATTACAGGCATGAGCCACTGTGCCTGGCCTATACCTTGCTTAACTTTGTAACCTTGGCAATTGTTCCATGTTAGTATTTGTAGAGCTATCTCATTCTTCTCAAAAGTTGGAGAATATTCCATTTCATGAACGTTCATAATGCCTAACCTGTCCTTTATTGACGGACATTTTCAATTTTTCCAATCTTTAGCCTTTATAAACAGTGCTGTAGTATCTATATACTTATGTCATTGAGACATTTGGAATATATTTGTAAGATAAATTTCAGGAAATGGAATTGTGTGCTAAAGGATAGGTATACTACACTTTAAAATTTTGGTAGATGTTGCTAAATTATGCCAATTCCTATTCCTGTGACTGATACATGTGAACACGTTTCTTTACATACTTGTCAATACCGTGTTAACAGCTTTGATTTTGCCCACCTGATAATGAAATACATCTCATTGCAGTTCATATGGGTGAGCATTTCATAGGCTAAAAACGGATTCATTTTTCTTTTTATCTGAACTGTCTTGTTCATATCCTTTGTCCAGTCTCCTATTTGTATTATCCATTAAGGAAATGAGCCTGTCTATGATGTCTGGCAAATACTTTTTTCCTGGTTTGCCCTTTGTGGATAAATTAAGAACAGCCAACGGTTTTCTTAAGACCTTGAGCCATGCTGTTTGGGGACATGGAGAGCCAGTCCCTTGGGTGAACTGTCTCTCCATGTAGGCCCCAGGAAGCAAGCATTTTTCCTCCCTGATGTGATGGATCAGGGAAGACTCAAGGCTGAATTCTGTGTGCAGTTGACCTAAGGGAAGTTGTGAGCTGTCACGATCCAGACTGACATGTCTTTGGATAGTGTAGATGGGTTTCTGTCTTCAAGAAGGTACCAGTCTTTTACAGGAGATAGGAAATGGCCTCATAATATAAAGAGCCCTACAAAAGGGCTCCCCCTCCACTTAAGTTTTTTAAAGATTTTTTTTAATGGTATGATCTCAGCTCACTACAGCCTCCACCGCTCCAGGCTCAACGAATCCTCCTACCTCAGCCTCCTGAGTAGCTGGGACTACAGGTGTGTGCCAGTGCACCTGGTTAATTTTTGTATTTTTTGTAGAAACAGCGTTGCCCAGGTTGGTCTTGAACTCTTGGGCTCTCACGTGATCTGCCCACCTCGGCCTCTCAACGTGTTGGGAAATCTCTTTGTGGCTGGACGCAGTGGCTCACACCTATAATCCCAACACTTTGGGAGGCCGATGCAGGCAAATCGTGAGGTCAGGAGTTCAAAACCAGCCAGGTCAACATGGTGAAACCCCATCTCTACTAAAAATACAAAAAATTAGTGGGTTGTGGTGGTGGGTGCCTGTAATCCCAGCTACTCAGGAGGCTGAGGCAAGAGAATCACTTGAACTTGGGAGGCGGAAGTTGCAGTGAGCTGAGATTGTGCCACAGCACTCCAGCCTGGGCGACAGTGGGAGACTCCATCTCAAAATAAATAAATAATAAATAAATAAATAAATATCAATCTATCTATCTGTCTCTGTAAAAAGAGAACACCTGTTTGTCTGTTTTCACATAGGGAGCTGAGCACATAACAACTTACACATTCAATACGCACAAAGCCCAGCACACCTTCTGTAAGAGATGTGGCGTGCAGAGCTTCTATACTCCACGCTCCAACCCTGGAGGCTTCGGTGAGTAAAGGGGATGGACTGCAAGCTCAGGGGGACACGGAGAGACAGAGAGGCCAATTGTGCTCTCACTTAAAGTCTTGGTTGGATTGGTGGGAGACTGACTACACCCCCTCACATACGTATCTTGGAGGAACAGGGCTCCTCAGCAGAACACTTTCCACATGATGGAGTGTGAGTCGGGCTCTGGTGAAGCCTGTCTGAATTCCATATCTTACTGTGGTCAGGTTGGATTCGGAGGCCATCCAGGTTGTGATTCTCATTCACCAGTGCTGCCAGAGCTGGTGTTGCTGGGACTGGTGTTGAAGGGTAGGGAGTAGAGGGGTGGGCAGATGGGCTTGTGGGGCCAGGGAAGGCAGCTTTAGTAATGACAGGTTAAGGGAGTGAAGGAGGCAAGATCGGGGAGCACTGATAATGCCATTTAAAAGCTTTTTGGTTGTTCAAAAAACAAGCAGTACTGGCTGGTCACAGTGGCTCACACCTGTATCCCAGCACTTTGGGAGGCCAAGGTGGGAAGATTGATTGAGCTCAGGAGTTTGAGTCCAGCCTGGGAAACATAGCGAGACCCCGTCTCTGTTCTTTTTAACAAATAATAATAAACATCTACTAAAAATACAAAGTCAGCCAGGCCTGGTGGTACATGGCTGTAATCCCACCAACTCGGGAGTCTGAGGCAGGAGAACTGCTTGAATCCGGGAGGTGGTGAGCCAAGATCATGCCATTGCACTGCAGCCTAGGCGATAAGAGCAAAGAAGTGCCATCTCAAAAAAAGTTATCTATCTAAACACAAGAAAGGCCTATGAATTCTTTAGGCTGCCAGTCAGAGATTGCTCAGGCTGCTCTTTTCTGCTTGTTGCACTCTCAACTTGGTATTGAATGATGTCTAGCCTTGGCCATCCCTGGTTCAAGGGGTGTGATTCCCATCTGACAGTTGAGGAAAGTGAGCCAGAGGACTGAAGCTGCAGGCTGGAGCCAAGCGCTTTCCCAGTCAGCCGGCAGCCTGTGGGTCTCATCGCTGAAGCCATAAGCTGCGGCATATCCTTTGGAAGCCCTAATGTGTAGCATGATGATGCCTGCTGGTGGGGGTTCATCCAAGAGCTAGTTCTGCATCTGGTCTCACTCATACTGGGGATCCCCCTTTGTGCCACTTGCTCCTAGGAATCGCCCCCCACTGCCTGGATGAGGGCACTGTGCGGAGTATGGTCACAGAGGAATTCAATGGCAGCGATTGGGAGAAGGCCATCAAGGAGCACAAGACCATCAAGAACATGTCTAAAGAGTGAGCTTCTGCCTCTCCTGTCCTGAAAAGGAGGAATGATTGGGGCCAGCAACTTTGCTTTCCCTGCTGCACCTCGGTGTGCTCCTGAATGTGGCTGACCTGGAATGCTGGTTCCGTTCACCAGGGCCATCTTGATCTCTGCAGTTTGCTCCAGCTACCAGTTTCTTTAGGCAGCTCTTTGTCCTCCCTCTGCCCGAATTTTGATGTAGTCTAGTTGACATCCTTCTCTTCCCAACTTTTGTGTGATCTTTTAGGGAAAAAAAAAAAATATTTTTAACATTAAAGCAGTTACTGTGGTTTATCATTTCTTTTGTACTGTGATTTGCTTCTGAGACCAGTCAATTAATAGCAGATATGTACTCAGTGCTATCCAGACTTTTGCAACCAGGCATCTTGGCTTAAGCCTGTAGTCCCAGCTATTCTGGAGGGTTGATTGAGCCCAGAAAGTTGAGGTTACAGTGAACTGTGTTTGCGTTACTGCGCTCCAGTCTGGGTGACAGAATGAGACTATCTCAAAAAAAAGAAAAAAAAATTGTAGCCAAATTGGAAAGAAGACATAAGACAAACAATTATTATAAATGGAAGGTTGGCCGGGCACGGTGGCTCACGCCTGTAATCCCAGCACTTTGGGAAGCTGAGGCAGGCGGATCATGAGGTCAAGAAATCGAGACCATCCTGGCCAACATGGTGAAACCCTGTCTCTACTAAAAATACAAAAATTAGCTGGGCATGGTGGTGTGCGCCTATAGTCCCAGCTACTCGGGAGGCTGAGGCAGGAAAATTGCTTGAATCTGGGAGGTCGAGGTTGCAGTGAGCCGAGATTGCGCCACTGTACTCCAGCCTGGCACCTGGTAACAGAGTGAGACTGTCTCAAAAAAAAAAAGGTTATGGCCAGGCATGGTGGTTCACTCTAATCCCAGCATTTTGGGAGGCTGAGGCAGGTGGTTTACTTGAGGTCAGGAGTTCAAGATCAGCCTGGCCAATGTGGTAAGACCGCTGCCTCTTCTAAAATTGCAAAACTTAGCTGGGCATGGTGGTGTGTGCCTATAGTCCCAGCTACTTGGGAGGCTGAGGCAGGAGAATCACTTAAACCTGAGAGGCAGAGGTTGCAGTGAGCTGAGGTTGCACCAGTGCACTCTGGCCTGGGCGACAGAGACTCCAGCTCAAAAAAAAAAAATATATATATATACACACACACACACATATATATGATTGTGAATGTTACAATCCATGTGAGCTTTAAAGATAAGAGCTCTAGGAGTTCAGAGAACGTGGAAGCCTTGAGAGTATGACTTGAGTCTATCTTTAAAAAGTGAAATCAGCTTCTAATTTTTTTTTTAATTTTAATTTTAATTTTTTATAAAGACAGGGTTTCACCATGTTGGTCAGGCTGGTCTTGAACTCCCAACCTCAGCTGATCCGCCCGCCTTGGCCTCCAAAGTACTTGGATTACAGGCGCGAGTCACCACGCCCAGCCCTAATTTTTTTATTTTTTATTTTTTGTTTTTAAAGATGGGGTTTCACCCCAGGCCAGGCTGGTCTTGAACTTCTGACCTCAGGTGATCCACCCACCTCGGCCTCCCAAAGTGCTAGGATTACAGGCGTGAGCCACCTTGCCCGGCCCCTAATTTCTTTTAAGTTGTAAAGTACACATAAAATTTACCATCAACTGCTAATTTATTTAGAGATAGAGTCTCCCTATTTATTTTGAAACAGGGCCTTGCTATGTCACCCAGGCTGGAATGCAGTCCATGAATATGGCTCACTGTAGCCTTGACTTGGACTTGAGATCCCCGACCTTAGCTTCTGGAGTAGCTGGGACTACAGGTGTGTGCCACCACACCTGGCTAATATTTTTCATAGAGAGACAAGGTCACTCCACATTCAGGCTGGTCTCAAACTCCTTGGCTCAAGCAGTCCTCCTGCCTCGGCCTCCCAAAGTGTTGTGATTACAGGCATGTGCCACTGCACTCAGCCTTAGCCATTTTGAAGTATACAATTCAGCAGTGTTAAGTACAATCACATTGTTGTGCAATCATCACTGCCATCCATCTCCAGAACTCTTCATCTTGCAAAACTGAAATTCTGTACCCACGGAACAACTCTGATCCTATTTTTAAAGGAAGCAAGATTTAAGGTGACAGAGGGGAGGAGTGACTGAACAGAGGTACACACATGCAAAAGCCAGGCTCAAGCTGCATGTGGCGGTACGCACCTATAGTCCCAGCTACTCAGGAAGCTGAGGACCGCGTGAGCCCAGGAGTTTTGAGACTGCAGTGAGCTATGGTGGTGTCATGCATTCCACCCTGGGAGACACAGCCAGACCCCATCTCATTTAAAAAAAAAAAAAAAAAAAAAAAAAAATGCGGGGGGGGGTGGCTCTGGCCGGTAAACCCAGATTTTTGGGAGGCTGCGGCGGGCAGATCATGGGGTCAATAGATCA
>CAUYQU010007402.1:0-65636 GCA_963574635.1 Cheracebus regulus
AGCCCTCTGGCCTTTCCTTAGTGGTGCGACTTTATGTTTTTCCTTTTCTGTTTTTTTTTTTTTTTTTTTTTTTTTTTTGAGATGGAGTGTTGATCTGTCGCCCTGGCTGAAGTGCAGTGGCATGATCTCGGCTCACTGCAACCTCCGCCTCCTGGGTTCAAGTGATTCTCCTGCCTCGGCCTCCCGATAACAGGCGCCCACCACTGTGCCTGGCTGATTTTTGTATTTTTAGTAGAGATGGGGTTTCGCCATGTTGGCCAGGCTGATCTCAAATTCCTGACCTCGGGTGATCCACCTGCCTCTGCCTCCCAAAGTGCTGGAATTATAGGTGTGAGCCACTGCGCCTGGCCTGAGAGACTTGGTTTTACACACAACTCTAACCATTTCCTTTCCCAGATTCTGAAGGACAGGACACTTGCATGATGCTTATAAGCCCATGCAGCAGTAGCATGACTTTTGGCTGGTAGTACATGTTTTTATTAAACTTTAAGTTCTGGGGCACATGTGCAGAACGTGAAGGTTTGTTGCATAGGTATACATGTACCATGGTGGCTTGCTGCATCCATCCCCCTGTCATCTACACATGCTATCCCTCCCCAATCTCCCCATCCCCTGCTATTCCTCCCCTAGCTCCCCACCACCTGACAGGCCCTGTGTAGTGCTCCCCCGCTGTGTCCATGTGTTCTCATTGTTCAATACCCACTTATGAGTGAGAACATACGGTGTTTGCTTTTCTGTTCTTGTGTCAGTTTGCTGAGAATGATGGTTTCCAGCTTCATCCATGTCCCTGCAAAGGTCACGGACGCATCCTTTTTGATGGCTGCATAGTATTCCATGGTGTATATGTGCTTTTTAGGGGCTGTTTTCTTGTGTCATTTTTACTTACTGTAAGTTTGCCCTTCATGTCAGTTCCTCATCTCCCAAACACTGTGATGCCTGCTTGCTGGCACTGTCATCCACGTGGTTGTTCAGACCAAAACCAGAGTACTTTAGTTTACTCCTAATTCATCTGCAGTTCTGTTTTAGCCTCCAAAACACAACCCAAATATGACAGCTTCTATTACCGTTACAGTCAGCTCCGTTATCACCTCATGCTTCCAGAAGGCCACCACCATCACCTGGGAGGTACACTGGCCCTGAATTGGTCTTCTTACATCTATTATGCTTTCTAAAAAATTGTGATAAAATCCACATCACATAAAAGTCACCGCTTTAAAGTGTAGTTTGGTGGCATCTGTGCGTTCATGGTGGTGTGCACCTTTCACCACAAGCTAGGTGAGAACACTTTATTAGCAAGCTTGCATCCATTCTGACCTCTGGGATGTGCTTTCTGCATACCAGCCTGAGGGACCTTCACATGAAACTTGTCCTTCTGACTCTAAGGCTTCCCTGTCCATGGAGGACTAGAATCTGAAGCTTCTCATCCTGGCCCATGGACTTGGCTCCCTGAGGCCACCTCTCTCCTTCCCTCACTCCAGGACAGCAGAGAGCTGGGGGAGGGCACGGGACATGGCAGGTGGGAGGAAGACGAAGGGCGCTCTCTGGCTTCCAAAGCGAGGGCCCCTCTGAGTCAGGAGCAAGACTGCCCACCTGAATTTCGGAAACTGCTGTTTAAATCCAAAGAGAAGATAGACTGTTGGCAATATAGTGTCTGATCCAGAAAGCAACAAGGAAAAGGCAGAAAGTCAGAAGTTTTATTATTTTCACCCTCAAACCAATAAATAGGAAATGCTACCCTCCAACCCCCATTTCACACCCTCAGTCATTCTTACTTAGCTGGAGAATCACTTTCATGACAGAGTTCTATGCCCTGGGAATGGCACCACCAATCATCGTAGCTGTTGCAGCCAAATTTAAAGATTCTTCTCTCACCTCACTCTCTGACTTCTAAGCCACCTTGCAAGTCCCACCTCCTGCACCCTCCAAACCTCTAACAATGACATCCATTGCTCTCCACATCCTCTGCCACCCCACAAATCTAAGCCACAGTTGTCTTGCTCCCAGCACACTATGGAACCCTTCTGCCATCTTGCTTCCACCCCTGCCTCTGGACAGACTGGTTCCCACACGGCAGCCAGAACCACCTTTTACAAACTAGAAAAATATCCTGGTGATCCCTTGCTCAGAACTTTCTGGTGTCTTCACATCCCACTTAGAATGAAATCTACATGCCTTCCCTCAGCCTTCCAGCCTTTCCAGGCCCGTCTCCTACCTCGCCCACTGCATGGTACTTTTGTCTGCTGCTAGGACATGCTTGGCTCCCACTGGAGGCTTTGCACTGGGGATCCATGCATGTGGCTCCTTGTACACAAGTGTTTCTTCAGAAGAGACACTACTGGAGGAACTGCTGGGTCAAAGGCGCTCGGGTTTGAATTTTGATACACGCGGGCAAACTGCACTTGAGACGTCTTCACCAGTTGACGCTCCTCTGCGTTGCGTCTGTCTCTGTCTTCTCAGACTTCAAATTTTTGTCATGAGAAAACATCTCATTTTAATGTCACTTTCCCTGATGATGAATGTTATTTAGTATCCTTTTAAAATGCCATTTGTATTTGTTTTCCCGGAAATTGCCTGTTATGTTCTCAGTACATTATTCTGTTTTGTTTTTTTCCTGGTTTTTAGGAATTTGTTTCGTATTTTCAACGCTAATCTCTTACCTGATATGCGTGTTGCAAATGTTTTCATCAGCCTTTTTCTTTTAAGCTTGCCTATGGTGTCTTTATCATCCTGGCAATAGACATGCACATTTGTCCAAATCTATCAGTCTTTGTGTTTTTTTCCCCCCCTAGATTCTAAACGTCTCTCTTAGGAAGGTTATTCCTTATACATATTTTCAATATACTGATATTTCTAATAGCACTTTGGTAGATTGTTTTTAAAAAAGATTTCTATCTTTAATCTTTCTGGAATTTGTGTTGTATGCATTGTATGGTAGAAACTAACTACATTATTTTTCCAAATATATCGGTAGTTGTTCTGATACCAGTTTGTTAAACAGATTTTCCTCTCCCCGTTGGATGCCATCCGGCCATGTGCCGACTTCACTCTCTTCTTCCATCTCTGTAAACATTTAGATTGTGTAACAGCTATGGCGGTCGTTCCTCCTATGGGCCTGTCTAGTAACGTATGATTTCAGCCAACAGGTAGTAGGGAACCACTGTAAGTTCACGGGCAAGTGACACATGGGCAGATGGCAGTGTTGAAAGGCTATTGGAGTGGGTTTGCCTAGATCTCTGGGAGTGGAAGGGCCTCGGGGGAGGCCAGGTAGGAGGCCATGATGTGGTCCACCCATGAAGCAACAGGACAGGCTAGGGGATGCTTAAGTAGAAAAAAGTGATTGGGGGAGGCAGAGAATATGAAGGAGGTGTCAAGGGGCTGGGCGGCCAGGGCGCTGTGGGGTAGAGGAAGGAGGGTTTGAGCCAGGCTTCTGGAGAATAGTGGTGCCCCAGGTGGAAAGGGGTTGCCTGAGAAAGAACCCACTGGGAGATGTAAACTGCTGAGTCTGCTTTCAGACACATAGAGTGTGCGATGGTTTTAGAGGACATTTGGACTTAGGGACTGGAGTCCTGCCTGGGGAAGAAACTTAGATTTGGTCCTTGCTCGTGACTCTCTTAGGGGATGAGTGTGCTTAGCGTGGGGCCTGGGGGAGATGCCTCTCTTTAGATGGGAGGAGAAGCCAGATTGATGGGCGACATCAGAACTCAACACAGATGTGGACAGGGAGCCAAGAGAGAAAGTATTCTCAGGGGGGAGGTGTCATGTTTGCTGCAGCAGCTGGCAGGTCAGGCCTTGGGCTGGGTGGCGGCAGGCAGCATGGGAGCAGCTGGCGGGGCAGGGTGTGGAGGGACGTCCAGGTGGCTGTGCAAGCTCAGGTGACCAGAAGAACAGAAGACCTGGTGAAACCCAGGCTGTGGGATTGAGAGCCTGAGGGAACCATGGGGTGTCAGCATGTGCTGGCTGTGCTCACTGTACAGCAGTGGGGACACGGTGGGTGTACACAGTGGCCAGGGAAGGCGGGCGGCAGCGAGTGGGAAGGCAGACCTTCTGGGCGCCACTCTGTCCCCTGACCCCGGCCTGCTGTCTTCTGGCCACTTTAGACTTTGGCCTCCCTTCGGTTCCCAGGCTTTTGGCCTCCTTAGACAGGAGGTCTTTGAACTCCTTGCCTGCCTTGTTTCTGGAACTTCAGCTGTTTGTGGCTGAGCAGGAAGTGTGGTTGAAGGGGCCGAGCCAGCGCGGCGCAGCTCTCCTCCTTGGCCCTCTGCTGACCTCGTCACTTGGGCTTGCCTTTTCTGTGCGCTGATGTCCCCTCCCAGGGCAGAAAGCACTTCCCAAGCTGAGCATGCATCTGTGACCTTCTGGGCATAGCTATGTGGCCCCAAAATATTTTGGCCTAAGGTACCTGCTTGACCTACAGGTCGGTGACCCTGAGCTTATCAAAGCCCTCCGAGCTGTGGACACCACCTGAGTTTTAGCCTGTCATTCGGGATCAGAGAGAATTTCCTGGGAACTTTATTTATTTTTGTAGATGAGGCTAACAGGTGGTAGATACTGCTTAGCAGCAAGAGAGGATTTGGACCAACTGGTCTGACATTTGCATCTGCTGTGGAAGCCTGGAGACACTTGAGTGGGAGTCTGTTCAGCGCAGACTTCTGTTGTAGATCCGGGCACTCTCCTGCCCAGCTGCTCATGCCAACTTGCAGTACACAGAGACAGTGTTTGGCTTCTCCCGGGCACTGCCAGACGCCCTAATCCCTCTAAGGATTCTGCTAATAAATGCATCTTGGGAAAAAGCTGCATTGCTTATTGATGGGATTCCACCAGTGTGATGAGGTAGTGGTGGCCTTTGCTTGTAGGGAAGCTTTCATCTGTGTGTGTGGCATTGACATTGGCTGTTCCTGTGTGGTGGGGAGCTAAGAATTGGTCACTTTTTCCTAGCACTTGTGAACAGCACCAGAAAGATCGCAAGCATCATCCATGGTTAACAGAAAAATCCAACTGTGGGATTTCCAGGAAGGCACTATTCCCTCCCTTCAGCCTCAGCCCTGAGGGTCGCAGGCTGTTAGTCCCTGTTCTGTTTAGTTTGAACTGAAGGGAGAGGGACATGAGCACTGTGAGGGTGGGGGAGTGGTAAAAACAAGAGTTGTTGGTTTTTAAAGGTTTTTGAAGAGAGGACATTACCCTGTTTGTAATGTCTGAGAGGGGTTGCGGTGGCATGGTAGCCATACATTTCTCAACTTTTATCCTGGTTAGTCTAAATCATCAGAAACATCATATCCCATCTGTACCCCCAATGTCCCAAAGAGCCTTTCAGGCCTGTGCTGATGCTCAAAGCTTTGGCTCGTGCAAAGCTGCAGATGGAGAAAGCTCTGCACTGCGGATACATCTGGGGCTGAGGAGGTTGCTCATTAGGTTCTTCAGTGCGCTTTGTATTATATTTGGACACTGATTACAGATTCCTTTCCAAGCTCAAGACTGCGAAGAAAAGTCTCTCTCCTCTGATGAACTGATCGTTTGTGTTTCTCATACCCTTTCTAGAACTAGGCCAGTCTCTTATGCAGGACAGATGAGTGTAAGGAGAATGAACAGTGGATGCTCTGCTGTGTTTCCCAGTGGAGAGTCCGGACTGCAGAAAGCCGTCTATTTCTATAAAACAGCGAGGTACCCCGGGAGCATCTGGCTTACCATTAACAGCTTCCTTTGATGGGGGTTAGCATCTCAAAACCCTAAAATGAAGTGCGCATCAACAGTCATTTCTTGTCTATACCATCCTGAATTATCAAAAAGCAGACCACTCTGGCCAGAATCTAGTAGGTTTTCTTCCATCTGTATTCCTGTTCTACCCTTTGTTGAGGGTCTTCCCCAAATTCACCATAAAACATATTGTCTAAAGCATTGCTCTCTCGCCTGCAGGCTCTATCCTCCTCTCTCTAATTTTTTCTTTAGCTACTTCTGGCTTTTGCAGACACTTGCTCCCTGAGAATTCAATGGTGACTTTATGAATTGTCATCAGAAATTCTAAATCTCTGTGGCAGGATCTAGCCTCCAAGGACTTGTCAGAAGCCGGCAGCTTCTGCCAGTGCATGGGGTCTCTGCAGAGGGAAATTAACCTGGAAAGATCTGTTTCTGAAATATATGTAGGTGGCTGAGGGGCGGGAGGGCAGGGGGACTCTGAAGCCCAGGGGAGGGTCAGGTTGGTTTCAGCAGTGAGAGGCTTGCCCTGCGCAGCATCTGTTATCTCCATGAGTCTTCATGATGGGCATCTTGGGAGTTTTGTCTATAGCTGAAAGGTTTCCTCTAGAAATTATGTTTATTTGAACCCTTTTGTATAGGATTTTTTCCTGAAATACCTTGCACATTACCATGCTGTCTTACCCCAAGAAGGATCTACAAAGGGACTTATTCATCTTTGTATCTAGTGTGAACTCTGAGATATAATAGTAGGTGCTCAATAAATATTGTTGAGTGAAAAATTAATGATTTCATTAGAAAAATAATTCTGATTATTTCTTATTGCAGTGTCGATACTTTAGAAAATATAGGTAATCAAAAAGTAGGGACTCCCTGTTGGGGAAAGGAAGGACTGAACGGCAGGGACCTCTGATGTATACAAGCAGAGCCTGCCTTCTAGCTCTACCACAGCCTCTGCACAATGGGAGCTTCGTTTTAATGCTTGTAGAATGTGATCTCATGAGCAGGTTTTGTGTTCTTATGAGATGACTTCTTGTTAGTGTTTAATCATTGTTCTGGAATTTTAAATAATCAAGCTTATTAATTAAAAAAATCCAATATACACAATAAAATACACTATTTTAAATGCAGAGTTACATGAGTTTTGACAAATGTGTATGCCATGTCGTCTCTGCCTGAATGAAGATGAGAACATTTCCCTCACTTTGGAAAGTTCCTCATGCTCCCTTGTAGATAGTGCTCCTCTACTTTTTTTTTTTTTTTGAGACAGAGTCTCGCACTGTTGCCCAGGCTGTAGTGCAATGGCGCGATCTCGGCTCACTGCAGTCTCCGCTTCCTGGGTTCAAGCAGTTCTCCTGCCTCAGCCTCCCGAGTAGCTGGGACTATAGGCGTACACTACCATGCCCAGCTAATTTTTTTGTATTTTTAGTAGAGACGGGGTTTCACTATGTTGGCCGGGATGGTCTAGATCTTCTGACCTCGTGATCCACCCACCTCGGCCTCCTGAAGTGCTGGGATTACAGGCGTGAGCCACTGTGCACGGCCGTGCTCCTCCTCTTTACTCCAGGCACCCACCAACCTGACTTCCATCACTGTGGATTGGTTTTGCTGATTCAAGAACTTCCTATGAATGGAGTCATGATATGTACTCTTTTTATCCCCATCAACATTTGGTCTAGGATTCACCCACATTTCAACTGAGTTTTGAATACTGCAAAAGGGTTACACTAGCAGAGGAAGTGTGAGGGCATTGCACAGATGAAGATATAAAGAGCAGACGGAGCTTCAGAGACCAGAATGAGTTTAGAGTGCCCCAAGGCATGCAGTCTGAGGGGGCAGTGGCAGGAGCCTACTGTGGCTGAAAGAGTGGACAGTGTTGAATTTTGCCTGAGCCCTGCAGTCTCGGAAAACAGTCTGGTCTAGAATTTTGAAAAATACAAAGAAAATAAACTTGGGGAATGAGAGAGAACAGGGGATATTGATTGATTCCCATTATCTTATCACCCAGGGGAAAACCCCAGCAGATATCTGTGCTGACTTCCTTGGGTAACCAAATCATTTCTGGGAACTTAGGGTTATCGTCAGCATTGGTGATGGTTCTGGGGCACAAGCATGCTCTCAGGCCTGTTGACCATTTCCCCCGATCTAAATGCTGAAAACAGCTGTGCCTCTTGTGTTCTTGAGTCTGTTTGTCTGTTTTTTTTGTTTGTTTGTCTTGTTTGAGACAGAACCTTGCTCTGTCGCCAGGCTGGAGTGCAGTGGCGTGATCTCAGCTCACTGCAACCTCCGCTTCCTGGGTTCAAGCAATTCTCCTGCCTCAGCCTCCCGAGTAGCTGGGATTACAGGCATGAGCCACTATGCCCAGCTAAGTTTTGTATTTTTAGTAGAGACGGGGTTTCACCACATTGATGAGGCTGGTTTCGAACTCCTGACCTCAGATGATCCCCTCCTCCTCGGCCTCCCGAAGTGCTGGGATTACAGATGTGAGCCACCGTGCCCGGCCTCGAGTCTGTTTTTAACAGCGATCCTGTCTCTTGCTGCCCCTGCTCTCCACTTCCAGTCTGTGTCCTTCCTTAGTTGACCTCTCTGGTTCCTCGGTGTTGTTCTTCCAGGTTTGCAGTGGGCCATAATGATCAGAAAACTCTGTTCTAGAATGTTCCTTAGAAGGTCTTGAGTGTAGTCTGGAGGGGATTCCCCGGAGTACTAGTGCATAGTTTGCTCTTGCTACGTATCAGGTCGGGGGAGTTGTTGGTGAGCCTGAGTCCGGGCAGGTGTGGTATTGCTTGCTGCTTTTCATGAGTGGTGTTTCCCAGGATATGTGGCTGAGGTCATTGTCAGCTGTTTGTCATTTCCTTGTTAGATCGTGATATGAAGTTGAGGAAATGGGTGTGATCTCCTCCTGGCTGGAATAGGGGCCTGGCCTGTGGTGAATTCTGTCACCTTGCTCAGTCACTCCACGTCTTTAGTCCTGGTAATCCCATCTGTATAATAGGTTCCATAATGCTGGTGAATCTGGTGAAATGTGTTTTTGTTGCTTATCTGGGAAAAAAAAGTCCCTGGTGTGAAGAATTTCTCCTTTGTTCTTGTTGCACTCCCCTCTTCCCCGCCTCGCTTCCTCCTCTGCTTACCGCTGGATTTCTTTTCGGTAGGAGCTGGTGGTGATGGGTGCCCCAGGGTCATTTTATTGGGCTGGAACCATCAAAGTGCTGAACCTTACGGACAACACCTATTTAAAACTGAACGACGAAGTGATCATGAGCAGGCGGTACACCTATCTGGGTGAGTACTCACAGAGGGCACAGGTAAGAAAGGAGAAATGGGAGTGAGTCCCAGCAGATTCACAGATCATTGCTTTATTGTTGGAAGGAGTGAGCTGGCTTTGACGCCTGTCACTCTAATGACTTACCTCTGCCAGGGCATCTTCACATCTAGCTCCACACACGGAAGGCAGAGAGGAAAACAAAGAGGGGAACTGAATTAAAACTGTGCATTTTCATTAAAAAGCCGACCATTGAACCTCCAGGGAAATAAACATTCGCTTTTCTCATTTTATCAGTTGCTGAGGTTCAGATGGTCAGGTACAAACGAGCGCGACGGAGTCTTGATTTTCCATGGCGTCCCTTTGGAGTCCCTGCTTTCTGATCACAAAACTGGCTGCAAATAGAAAGGAGCCGGAAATTATCATGACAGATGGCAACCTAATGCTGAAGGTTAATTAAAGGCTCAGAAAAATTTCTCTTATTTTCTTAACTCTTTTCATCTTCTGCAAAGAAGATAGACAATTTAATTTAGCCATCAAGCAGAATGACACTGGGGCAAGGTCCATGCCCATTTAAGAACAGACATAGGCTGTCTTTGCTTGTGTGGATGACAATTACGTGACTCTTTTCTTTAATTCATGCCTTAAATGCTATAATTCTGGATTGGAAACGCAGCTAAATTTAGGAAGGCCTAATGATGACACGCAGTGCTCTTTCACACTCATGACACATCACTTACAGGAGAAGGCCCCGACTCTGTGCTCGCATAGAGTCACTGGGAAGTTCTTCTTGAATGGGGGTAGGGAGTTGTGGACTTGCATTTTCCCTTCTAACTAGAAGTTTTTTGCCTGCTAGCAGAGACCCAACAATCCTTCTACTCTGGGGTGTTTGCTCTGAGAGGCACCCAGCTGCCTGGTGCTGTTTATTAAGCGTTTAGCCTATGCCTATAGCATTTACCCTCTGCCAGGCTCTCTGTATTATTTCTTTTAATTTCTGAAGCAACCTTATGAAGTAGCTATTATTATCTACATTTTATAGTTAAGGAAACTGAGGAGCAAAGAAGTTATATATCTTGTCAAGGTCACATGGCTCCTAAGTAGCAAACTTGGGATATGAGCCTGTGGTTTCTGAGTACAGAGTCTAAATGCTGAGCTGCCTTCCCTGTGGGTGCGGCCGAGAGGGCACCTGTCACTGGTGCTGTACCTCTCACTGGGCTGGGAGCACCTTGAAGGCAAAATGTAGGATTGTGTCTCACATTTCCCAGACTTGGCGTAGTGCTTGGTGTATAGTGGGAACTCAACACATATTCATTAATCAGGATATGAAGAGAGGACGGAAGAAAGCCAAGTTTGGTTGATGACTTTGGGGTCTAGGACAGCTCCTTTGAAGCTCAGGGCCTGTGGTTTTTTCCTGTATACACAATAGAGGCCCTTATCTGCTGCAGGGATTATCAGGCATGAGTCCGGGCTTTGATCTCACTCAGAATACTCTTAAGTACTATCAGTCTCCAGTCTGAGAGAAATCAGCCACAGGGTGAGGAACAATTGATCATGAGATGATGTCATCGCAAAACTCATACAGTTTACAATGACATTAGTGTTAGAGGATGATGACAAGTTTGGGGACTATATGGCAGCCTGTACAGGATTTATGCTGGCCAGAGGAGAGCTTGCAGCCTGCTAGCAGGGCTCTCAGAAAGCCGGAGGCATTGAGGCTGAGCTTAGGCACCTTTTCCTTTGTTTCTAGGTTCCTTTTGCATCCGTAGTTTTTCACTGACCACCTACCCTCCCCTCCACCTATCCACCCATCCATCTACTCAACCACGCATCTACCCACCCACCCACGGACAGCCTTTTTTGCCTTCTTGTAGGAGGGAGGTGGTTAGCATCAGGGGCTTTACAGACAGAGTGGATTGGAGTCTTGCTGTGTGATCTTAGGCATGTTGTGTAATAGGTTTTTCTATTTCCATATCTGTAAAATGGAGGAAACAGTCGTGCCTTCTTCATAACGCTGTTAGACTGAAAGATATACCTAAAGACATACACAAACATGTTGGTAGCAACTTTGTTATAATAACCCCAACCTGGAAACAACCTGAATGCCCAGCAACAGAATAAACATGTGACATATTTATATAATGGGACATTGCTCAACAATAAAAAGAAACAAACTGCTACTTAATGATGTAGATGAATGTCACAGGTGTTATGTTGAGTGAAGTTCTAGAAAAGGCAAACATAATATCCGGTGATAGAAATCAGAATAGTGGGGCCAGGCACGGTGGGTCATGCCTGTAATCCCAGCACTTTGGGAGGCCAAGGCAGGTGGATCACGAGGTCAAGAGATCAAGACTGTCCTGGCCAACATGGTGAAACCTGTCTCTACTAAAACTACAAAAATTAGTCAGTTGTGGTGGCACATGCCTGTAGTCTCAGCTACTCAGGAGGCTGAGGCAGGAGAATCGCTTGAACCCTGGAGGAAGAGGTTGCGGTGAGCTGAGATAGCACCACCACACTTCAGCCTGGGCGACAGAGTGAGACTCTGTCTCAAAAAAAAAAAAAAAGAATCGTGTCTACCTGTGTGGGACATGAGGGAACCCTCTGGGGCTATGGTTCTGAGGCTATAGCCACTTTCTTGCTGTGGGTGATGGCTGCATGGCTACACACATGTGTACACATAATCATTGAGTTCTATACGTCAGATATGTGTACTTTACTGCATGCAAAGTACACCTTGAAAAGAAGAAAACAGATACATAGTATTTATATAGTACTTGTCCCAAAGAGGACACCCAGAAAGCCCTCTTTCCTGCCCTAATGTCCTTGTGAACATGACTTTTTGTGAGATGAGAGCCATTTCAGCATGAGAAGGCTGACAGCTGCCTTTTTTTCCTGGTTGTTTATGTTCCAAGATACATTGAAAATGAGAAACATTTTCCTCTGATGGATTTTTCTCCCCACTTCCCTTCTTTCTCAACCCTGTGCTTGGTTTCTGCCCGTCCTGTTCAGGCTATGCAGTGACTGCTGGACACTTCTCTCAGCCGTCCACCACCGACGTGGTAGGAGGTGCCCCACAGGACAAAGGCATCGGCAAGGTGAGGAGAAACGTCTGTGGAATAGCTGGGGTCAGAAGAGGGGGGCACGCTGTCCCTTGTACAGAGGTTTGCCAACTGACATTGTCCTGCATACTGGGTGACTGGTGGCCAGGTGATGAGGAACCCCTGACTGCCCCACTCCATCTGAAAGTTTCCCTTGAAATCTCAGAGTGTGAGTAGTACTCTCATTTCCTGCACACTCTTATTTGAGGTTTTTCACAGCTGCCTCTGTGTGTGTGTGTGTGTGTGGTATATGTGTGTGGGGTGTGTGTGGGGATGTGTGGTGTGTATGTGTGGGGGGTGTGTGTGTGGTGTGTGTGTGGTGGTATGTGTGTGGTGTGTGTGGTGTGTGGTTTGTGTGTGTTGTGTTTTTGTGTGTGTGTGTGGTGTGTGTGGTGTGTTGTGTGCTGTGTGTGGTGTGTGTGGTGAGTGTATGTGTGTGTGTGTATGTGTGTGGTGTGTATGTGTGTGTGTGGTGTGTATGTGTGTGGTGTGTATGTGTGTGCTGTGTGTGTGTGGTGTGTGTGTGTTGTATGTGTGTGTCGTGTGTGTTTATGTGTGGTGTGTGTGTGTGTGTGTAATTTATAAGACTGAGCCCTGGCCTCATGGTGTCCTTCAAAAGAATGGCATTTAGTGCTGTGCAACTTCAAATCCCAAACCCTTCCCAAGTTTGGCTTTGACTTAATGGAGCTAGATCTAGTCCCAGATATCTCTGTGGCTTTATTTATGCCCCCAAATTATTCTCATATTTATTTCCCCAGTGTTTTAGAAGGAACATTGAATTCCCAAGACTGGTTCAGCCCAAAGGCTGGACTGGAAATATGTGGGTCTGGCTTTCCCTAAACTACAGTATCTGTGCAAAGACCCAGCCCTGGATCTAGGGCTGTCTGAATTCCTCTGGGAAACATGACCTCTGAGGGCCCTGAATTGTGAGCTCTGCTTGTTGGTTCTTGAGCATGAAGGTGCAGGAAATGCAGACAGAGAGCAGGTCCAGATGGATCAGGAACCCACATTTTTAAGAAGCTCCACAGGTTATCTGATGGGAAAGACTGAGTGAACAGAGGAGTGGACTTTGGATCTGAGCCCCTAGGGGTAGACCTGTGATAGAGTCTGGTCCCATCTCCCAAGGCTTGGAGAAGTGGAATCTGGATTCTGGATTGGCCCAGATGAGCTGAGACCACTGGTAATTGGAGCCTTCAGCCAGGAGGTCAGGGTGATCAGGGAGCTGACAAATGTTCCAGCTGACTAGGCTTGACTAAGGGTAATTTCCGTGGATCTCCCTGGGCAGAGGTTAGGAGCTGCTGCTCAGGTTTCTGGAGCATGTGCCTCCCTCCTCCCTAACATTGATGCTGTGGAGAGAGGTTCTTCAAAACTGTAACCAGATCAACCGGGACCCTGAGCCAGCAGGGAGGAGGGATCATGCAGGTGATCTTCGATCACCTCAAAAAAGAGGTGGTTCTTTCCGAGTTGCGTGAATTTCTGTAAATAGTACAGAAAGACGCACTAAGAGCCGTTTGCACTGATTCTGTCTTCTGGTGAAGGGGCTGCAGGCTCCTGGGCACCTCTGTAGAAATGGTGAAAAGCCTACCTCTAGTTCACAGTCATGCGGGTGCCTCTATGCTAGATAGCAGCTTTCTTTTCTCCCTAATTGGAGAAAACATGATCCGGTTTTGTAGTTTTCCCTTCAGATGACTGTGATGAACTTCGTAGTCCCTGTCGAGTCTTAATGGGACTCCCCCATAAAACCCTCTCACTGACTGTCTGGGGGATGCAGGGTATAAAGTAAGGGAAAAAGAAAAGAAGAAAATGGTACTTATAACTGATAGAGCCAGATGGCGGAAATCCCAGATCCAGTTAACAAAGAAAATACATAAAAACGCTTCTTTCAGTTAGACCACCTGAGAAGCATGGGGGAAACTGGTCATAGTGGCAAAGCTGCTGACAGTTTCGCATTCCCAGGGACCGGGGCTAGGACAGACTTGATTCCCAGGGACCCCAGGGTGGACCTCTGGCCTTGAGGATTTCGGTGGTTATTCCAGTGCCAGGACCAAAAGCACTCACACTAAGATGGCAGTTCCTTATCTCATGGGAAGGTTACTTACACTGGTTCTCATGAGACACTCTTCCCACAAGATGTCATCCGAACAAAGAACTTTCATAGTCAAGTACATTTAGGAAGTTAAATGTCAGTGATCATCTTTGCAGTGGAGATGCATAGTTCGCATGAACATGCTAAAGGCTCTAACACGTTCCACAGTCAAGGAATTTACTTGATGGTTAACTCCGCATTTCCCAAACAAAACTCCTATTTACCCAGGCAGACCACATTACCCTAATACTACATGAAATCACTTTGGGACACTGCTTTGTCGACAGTACTCACCTCCGTCCATCCCTTTGTCTTCTGTTTTAATGCCTGTTAAAGCCCCACTAGGAAGAAAGGCCAATCCATACCAACAACTAATTTTAAAAAAAGGCATAAAGGAAATAGTTCAAGAAACAAAATCCTGTCTTTTTCTCGGAGGTGAATTGTTTACTTGTAATTTCGAAGTTCCTTGGGTCTTAAGGTGTGTGGCTTTCATGAGCAATGTGGTTCAGGAGCGGGGGAGGTGATCTCTGCCTCCAGATCAGAGGACACTTTTCTTCGCCGGATCGGTAAAATGACAGCTGGCTTCTTCATGGTCATCATCAAGCACAGGCACAACTACCATGCACCTGGCCCTTAAGCTTTTAAATAGGACTCCCAGGAGGTTGCTGATAAATATCTTTGATCATTGATTTCATCCTGATTAGATTTTTTTTTCATTCCTTAGGTTTATATTTTCAGAGCTGACGGAAGATCAGGTACCTTAATTAAGATCTTTGAAGCATCAGGTAAAAAGGTGAGGTTCTTGGTATAAGTGACCATTTTTTAATTTGAGAGGTGTGGTCATGTGGGAGTCTGTTCTTTTTATAAAATTGTGCCCTATGTGTATATGGTAGTGCTATCTGCTAGTTGGTATCTTTGCCTTCTCAGTGGTGCATAAAACCTGTAGATTCGTGGGACTCATGCTCGCTTTAGGGGACATTCTGTAGCAAGATGAGTTATATGTGGCCGAGTTACAGCACAGAGTTTTAAGAGATTGTCCATAGTTCAGACTGTCATCAAAGGGACTCGTGCTCTGTCTGTCTGCCTCCATTCCTTTCCCAATGCATCTCCATCTCCAGAGAGATCAGGTACAGTTGCATACAGGAGGCAAGAAATGCTTCTTACTGAACCTGTCTCACCAGCCCGACCTTACCCGCTTCCAGAATCCTCAGCCTTCAGTTGTCATTGCCAAGGTGATTCTTGCCACACAAAGAAAATCCAAGCACAAGTTGCCCAATTCGTCTTAGAACCTTGAAGCAGAAATAGCTCAGGGTACTGTCCTAAAGCTAGTTCCGGGTGAGGTGACTCTGCCTGGGTTCTCCCCATCTTGCCCCGAATCCTCTCTCTGCTTTCTGAAAGTTTCCATTGTACTCCCCTATCATCTAAACTTAAGCCAGTTAGAAAGTCCTGCTATTGATAAGCAGCAGTTTTCATGGGCTTCTCAGGCATGCACTCCTTGTGTGGCTTAGGTCAGTTGGGCTAAACTTGGCTACTCTAAGGGACACAAGTTTGGGTTGGGAGCTGTGGCGGGTAATTTGGAGGCTGGTCTTGGTGGAGGCCTTAGTGGGATCTGGGAAGAAGCATAGGATGTCTGGGACATGGGAGGAAGATCCCAGAAGCTAGGAGAATGCCAGAAGGCAATTTTATCTACCACTGCCCTGAAAAAGGGAAGAAAACGTTTCCTTCCTTGGCCACGTGCCTCCTTAATTCTGTTCCTGCTGAGTTAGAATGCTGTACGCCAGCCTGGGATCCTTCCATGTTGTTCTGATGGTGAATCATATTCTGAGTTCCAGAAATCCCATTCAAGTAGACCTTTTTGCAGTTTTAATAATCCAAATAGGTATATTTAGTATATCATTGTCATTATCTTTTGAATAAAAAAAAATGCATCACCAAACTTGGTTTCACATTCTTCCTCAGAATGGCCCTGCCTTCCCTGAGAACTCTACTGGCTTGTGTTATTTTAACATTTCCAAAACCCCAAAGCAACAACTCTGGAAAATGACTGTGAGCCATTCTGCAAAAAGGTTCTCCAAGCACCCCTAAAGTTAGAAAAGAAATAACTTCGTGCCATCTGTGATTTACAAGAGAGAGTCCCAAAGAGCAAGTAGGACGTGAGTGGAACTAAGGCTAACATTTTAGATCTTCTCCAGAAGATAACAAATGGGTGACAGTATCTACCATAGAAACAAACTCCCTCTTCCCTTCAAATGCACCTGGGTTTGAAAGCCTAAAGGTAAAGGATTTCCGCACCTCCCCCAACCCCCGCTTTTTTTTTTTGAGACAGAGTCTCACTTTGGTGTGATCTGGGCTCACTGTAACCTCTGCCTCCTGGACTCAAGCCATCCTCCTACCTCAGCCTCCCAAGTAACTTGGCCCACAGATATGCTCTCCATACCCAGCAGATTTTTGCATTTTTTTTTTTTTTTTTTGTAGAGATGGGGTTTCACCATGTTGCCCAGGTTGGTCTCCTCCTGGGCTCAAGGGATCCATCCACCTTGGCCTCCCAGAGTGCTGGGATTACAGGCACGAGCCACTGCACCTGGCCAAGGCTTATCTGAAGTGAATTGTGGTGCTTAAATGTGCTCATCACCCTGTTTTCTGAGTATCTTTATGTTCATTTGCAGCTGTGCCTCCCAAATGGCTCTTTCTTCCCTGCCCTACTCCTTGCTGTCTGCGCCCTGGGCAGGCCCAGTTAATGCCTGTTGCCCTCGAGTAATTAACAGTCTGTAGGTGTTCCCTCTCTCCTTCTTGAAAACCTCTTGGTTTGGATGATAACCTGTGCTCAAGTTGGTCAGGTTTTTGGGGGTAGATCTGAGAGTTGGCAGTGCAAGCAGGATGAGGTTAACCTCTGGGAACCCACTTGTCCAAATTTCCTAAAGACTTTTGCCATCGACTCCCAGGACAGGTTCAAGCCTGAATGTCTGCTTGGATGTCCTTATCATACCAAGATCCATCAGGTTCCCTGAGAAGGGACAGAAGGGCCCAGGTCTTCAGCCTCCTGGCTTCATAGCCATTTGACCTTTTCTTGTCATCAGGGCTCCTCTCGCCCTAACCTTCGCACCATCCATAGGCAGCCCTTCTTTCTGCCACTCACTCGCAGCCCTCTTACCTTCACTTCCTGCTGGAGTCTCCCACTCGCTTTACCCCGTCATCATCACCCTGCCTTTGAAATAGACCATGACCTTTCTTTATATAGCGTATTCTGCTTCTTGCCGGAAGAAATGAGACATTCGTGTCTTTCTGACTTCTCCATTACCTACTACAAAAGGACATGACCCCAGGCTTTCGAATGATGCCTTTAGCTTTATCCCTATGTCCAGAGCCACGTAGACAGGAGGGTTCTAACTCAGCAAACCACCGGTTTACTTCTGCTTCTGTTTGGCTAGAATTTGGCCAGATAGTTCTGTATCCTGGCTTCCCATAAGAAACAAGAAAACAAACAAAAAAAACACCTGGTTCTTGTCTTTATTGGTTGACTTTCTCCAAATAGTGCATATAAGAAATCACCAACATGTGTGCAGTTCACATGTTAATACAGACACACATCTCCACATTTCCAGGCTGATGGGGAGCTCCAATCATCGGACGCTCACCCCAACGCATGTCATTGCCATACTGAAGTTTTACTGAATTAATGGAGTATGCGAAACATTTGTATTTTAAAACTTAGATAGGAAACTTCACATACAGAGATTTCTGATTTAACATTGATGAAGAAGCCAAGTTAAATAGCCCTTTGGAATGAAACAAATAGTTTCCCTGAGGCTCAGCCAGTGAGCGCAGTCGGCAGCTTGGCTCCTTGGGACTTTGCCTGTGTCTCACCGATTTCTTTCACCAAAGCTCAGATGGGCAGATTGGCAAGGCCACCGAATCAGTGACTTGCAGCTCAGTTTCTTTCCTCCCCACCCTCTGTGACTGTGACCTTTTCCTGCTCGCTTCTCCCTTGAGAATGGGTAGCCAGAGGGGAGGGAGATGGCCTTGGCATATCGCTGGGGAAGAATTTCTGAGTGGCCACTACAAAGCCCTCCTGTGACCCTGTTAGCTGCAGGAAATAGATTGGAGTGTTCTCCACCTCTCTCTCTCAAACTCCTGGGTCAGCTGCCAACAAACTCCAACAGTGAAAAGGCTTGTTCATGTCTATAAAGCTGGGGCTTTTTATTGGAAAACATTTATTTTAAAAGAATAATGCTTTTTCTTTTTTTCTTTCTCTCTCTTTTTTTTTTTTGTTTTGAGATGAGTCTTGCTGTGTTGCTCAGGCTAGAGTGCAGTGGCACGATCTCTGCTCACTGCAACCTCTGCCTCCTGTTTAAGCGATTCTCCTGCCTCAGCCTCCCAGGTAGCTGGGACTACAGGTGCTCGCCACCACACACACTAATTTTTGTATTTTTAATAGAGATGGGGTTTCACCATGGCCAGGCTGGTCTCGAACTACTGACCTTGTGATCTACCCACCTCGGGCTCCCAAAGTGCTGGGATTATAGGCGTGAGCCACCATGCCTGGCCCCCCGCCAACCTTTTTTTAAAGTAGAGGTTGCAAACTGACAGCCTTTGGAAAGAATACAGCCTACAATACTTTTGTTTGGCCTGCACATTATTTGTTTATGGTTTTTACACATGAAGAAGTTGCAAGCATTTAAAACAATCGCGCTTTAAAAGTTTTAAATGTTTGGCTTCTTTTGGAAAAATGGGAAGGTTGGTCCTCTCTGGGTCAGCCTTCCTCTTGGTGGCGGTTAGATGCAGCTGAGTAGAAGCTGCTCCTTTAGCCAGGCTGTGGGCTCCAGTTTGCCATAGTCTCCGCCACTTCCTGTTGTTATGTGGACGTAGAAGACAAATGTCACTTTCCACATTAATTTTTTTTTCTTATGGCTGTTATATCACCTGCCTGGATCCTGTTGGTATTTGGGTTTGAGACCCCTAATTAAGCCATAATTAAAAGTCAATGTTACCTTGCTCTGTTCCCTCATCAGTCAAACAGTCAAAAATTGTACCTTTTTCTGTCACCGTAGCTCATGCCTTCCTAACCAGCCTTTAGCTCTGCGTAGGACTGGGAGAGAAGAACTTACTTCTCCATGTAACATTTATTTTCATGCCTTTCTTGTGTTGTGAGATTTCATATTCCTACTTGCTTGGCCTTGTCAAATGTCTGATATAAGGGGCATTTTTATTATGGTTGTAACATATCTTTGTAACCTCAGCTTGCATTTTTAAAAACAGTACCTCATTCTCTGGGCATCAATCTATGTATCTTCCCTTTGCCAGGACTCCAAGAATGGGGGACTCCAGGCCAATTAGCTTTGTCTCACATTGACTGGGGCCCTGCCTTGCTGCTGGAAGCTGGGTATTTCATTCTTTGCTAGGCATTCTGGTTTGTGGGGCAGCACAGCCATCCAGCCTCTAAAGGGTCAGGGAGCAAATGTTTCTAAAGCCAATGGGCTGGAGGAAAGAGAGGGCACCCTTGTGTGAGAACAGACACTGAACGCTTTGTTGCAACTCAACTTGGTTGCAGATGGGCTCTTACTTCGGCTCCTCCTTGTGCGCAGTTGACCTGAATGGGGATGGACTCTCTGACCTGCTGGTGGGGGCCCCCATGTTTTCTGAGATCAGGGATGAGGGACAGGTCACCGTCTACATCAACAGAGGAAATGTGAGTACAGTGCTGGGCAATGAGGGGATGGGTGTTGGGGAGGGACATTTGGGACATTTGTCCAGCAGGCAGTGGCTGAGCACCCCTCTAGGTGGGCCCTGGGCCATGTGACCCAGAGGAAATGAAGATAGGCGATTTCTGTCTTGAATAAGCTCCACGGGCTGAGCACCCCTCTGGGTGGGCCCGGGGCCATGTGACCCAGAGGGAATGAAGATACCCGATTTCTGTCTTGAATAAGCTCCACGGTCCATTAATGGAAAATTATATACAATGTTACAACTGCAAACACAGGGCCCAAGGAGGAATCTTAATAATTGTCTTTTGAGTCCTTTCCAAACATCAGGGACTCCTCTTCCTGATTTCTGTGAGAGATTTCGATAGTGTCCACATGGTATAAAGGGTGCCTTTTTTTTTTTAGGTGAAAAAACTGAGGCCCAGAGAGGTTAGGTAATGTGTCCCAAACCACACAGCTAAGAAGTGGGGCTGGGATTTGAACCCAAGCAAGCTGGCTCAGAGCTGGCATGCTTCGTCTCAAGGTTATGCCGCCTCTCTGGGAGCATATGCACATCTTGCCGGGGAAGCAGAGGAGAACGCAGTGGCTGGGGAATCTTGAAGAAGGAGTAGGACTTAGCAGACAGGCAGGGTGGGCTAGGGCGGAGCTCCCAGCGGGGAGCTGGGCACGTGGGTGGGGGTGTGAGGCAGCAGCAGCACTCCCTTCAGCACGGAGGGGCAGGGGACTGCGTGGAAGCCAGGGTCTTTCTTTTCTTTTCTTTTGAGACAGAGTTTCACTCCATCACCCAGGCTGGAGTGCATGGTACAATCTCGGCTCACTGCAACCTCTGCTTCCCAGGTTCAAGCGATTCTCCTGCCTCAGCCTCCCAAGTAGCTGGGACTACGGGCATGTGTCACCACACCTGGCTAATTTTTGATGTGTTTTTAGTAGAGATGGGGTTTCACCATGTCACCCAGGCTGGTCTCAAATTCCTGACCTCAAGTGATCTGTCCTCCTTGACCTCCCTAGGATTACAGATGTGAACCACCATGCCTGGCCAATAATCTTGATGTCCCCCATTCTGCAGAACGGTGAAAGGGACGTGACATGGACAGAAAGATGCCTCTGGCCCTCTGCAGCCAGTGTAGGGGAGTGGGTGGCGGCTGGGTTGGGGGACAGCAGTGCATTGTGGAGGCAGGAGACCAGTGAGAAAGCAGTCTTTTCAGGATCCGGAAGTACAAATATTCAGTAAGAGGGAGATGGTTCAGGGAAAACATTCTGGTGCCACCTACCTTTTATCCAGCGTCGGAAAATGCCTATGGGATAATCAGTTGAAAAGCAGTATAAAAACTGCATGTACAACCAGTCCTTAAAAATACACCAAATACATAGGGAATGTGAATAATGGCTCTCTGTTTAGTTTTATCTAAACATCTACCAAATAGTGAAAATGTAATACTTCCATAATAAAAAAAAAATCAGTCAAAGTGTGCTGTTCAGAGTGTCTGAGATGCAAGGTATCCCAGTCCGGAGAGGGCAGCGGTTTCGCTGTAACTAAAGTGGGCAGGTGCCAGAAAGGAAGGAGGCAGTGAAAGGAGAGCCAGGGGCTGTCAGAGCCTTATGTTGCCTCTGAGGTTTTCAGGCTCTTCAAGAAGGCAGATCTAAAACCGGGAGGCTTTGAGAGGCCAAGGCAGGAGGATCACTTGAGTCTAGGAGTTCAAAACCAGCCTGGAAACATGGTGAAACCCCATCTCTATTAAAAACACACAAAAAAGGATCTAGAACCACAAATACCATTTGACCCAGCAATCCCATTACTGGGTAAATACCCAAAGGATTATAAATCATTTTACTGTAAAGACACATGCACATGTACGTTTATAGCAGCACTATTCACAATAGCAAAGACTTGGAACCAACCTAAATACCCATCAATGATAGACTGGATAAAGAAAATGTGACACATATACACTGTGGAATACTATACAGCCATAAAAAAGGATGAGCTCATGTCCTTTGCAGGGACATGGATGAAGCTGGAAACCATCACTCTCGGCAAACTAACACAGGAACAGAAAACCGAACACTGCATGTTCTCATAAGTGGAAGTCGAACAGTGAAAACACATGGACACAAAGAGGGGAACATCACACACTGGGGCCTGTCGGGGGATGGGGGGCAAGGGGAGGGAGAGCATTAGGAAAAATACCTAATGTAGATGACAGGGTGATGGGTGCAGCAAACCACCATGACACATGTATATCTGTGTAACAAATCTGCACATTCTGCACATGTACCCCAGAACTTAAAGTATAAAAAACCAAAAACAAAAAATATCAGCCAGGTGTGGTAGTGTTTGCCTGTGGTCCCAGCTGAGGCTGAGGTGGGAGGATTGCTTGAGCCTAGACAGAGGAGGCTGCAGTGAGTCGTGATCATGCCACTGTACTCCAGCCTGGGTGACAGAGTGAGACCTTGTCAATCAGTTAATTAGTCAACAAGCCAACAAGCAAGGTACAGTGGTGGTTGCCTGTAGTTCTAGCTATTCAGGAGGCTGAGGTGAGAGGATCCCTTGAGCACAGGAGTCTGAGGTGGTAGTGAGCTATGATTGTACCACTGCACTCCAGCCTGGGTGAGAAAGTGACTCTGATTCTAAAAAAATAAAATACCTGGGAGGGGAGGTGCTTATTGGTACCCGTTGCAGGAATCCTTGTCACCTGAATGTCAGGGCAGGGTGCAGGGAGAAATGAGGGGATATTACATAGATGAGTGCTGTGGGCATTCAACGGTGCCTGCTGTTATATTTGCAGGAGACTGAGACATTTGTGTGGGAGTCAGGTCCAACAGCCAGACTGTGTGTCTAAATCAGGAGGTGGATTCTTTAACTCTTTTTTTCGAGATGGAGTTTTGCTCTTGTTGACCAGGCTGGAGTGCAATGGTGCGATCTCAGCTCATCGCGACCTCTGCCTACCAGGTTCAAGCGATCTGCCTCAGCCTCCCAAGTAGCTGGGATTACAGGCATGCACAGTCACACCGGCTAATTTTCTGTTTTTAGTAGAGATGGGGTTTCTCCATGTTCGTCAGGGCGGTCTTGAACTCCCGACCTCAGGTGATCTGCCCACCTTGGCCTCCCTAAGTGCTGGAATTACAGGCGTGAGCCAGCGCGCCCTGCCAGGAGGTGGACTCTTGAAACACAAGAATTTCCCCCAGACCTCCATGGGCACACTGTACCCACACCCTCCCTGCCAACCAGCATTTCTTGATGTTGTGTGGTTATTCTGAGTGCCAGGGTATTCTCATTTCTGTTGAACTTTAGCCATTTGAATAAGGATCGGAAGGCAGTGTGGAGGAGGGGAAAAAATACTGACTTTGGAGCAAGGTGGACCTGAGTTTGGATCTTGGTTTTGCCACAGCCTGGCCTGTGTGATGTGGATGAACAGCTTGAAATTGGTGGCCCAGTTTCCTTATCTGTAAAGTCAGAGACATCGTAAGATTTTCCTTATAGAGTCGTCGTGTGATTTAACGACTACAGTGCCTGGCGCATAGGAGGAGTCAGTTGCAGGTGTTCCTCCCCTCTTCCCCACCACACTGAGAGAAAGAAATTGATGCATATTTGTGTTTTGGGGTAGAGGTTTCATTGACCCAGGAATCATCATACCTTTATTGTTTTCAAGTTGTAAATTGTGTTTATAGTGAAAAAGAAGACTTGGTCATGATAAAAGCCAGACCCTCACGGAATCTGTGGGACATAGCGGATCCAGAGTGCCTCTGTGCTGGGGAAGGTATAAATCTTCTCACCCTCAAGACATCAGATTGCATTGTATCACTCTGGTATTCATGTGCCAGTGATTTGGGTTGAGACTGGGTATGACTTTTCCCCCCACAGTCAGATGACTTTTCTTGCCTTTGTACACCATTGACCCCCTCCCTCTGATGATTAGTGTTTTCTCTGGAAATTCGTACCTGGGCCATGCATGAATAGTAGGCACAGTGGTGTCTGCCACCACAGCCGCCCCCTGGCCAAAAGCGACTGGGTGCTTGGATTTTCTGAACCATGACTCCCTGTATCAGGATAATTTATACATGTGCCTTGTGAAACATCTTTATAAACTTGTACCAAAAGGCACAGGAAAGAAAAACAATAGGAAAATGTATATCCTTTTAGAATAACATCGGGGGAAATGCTATCCCCGAAGGAAAGCTGAGAGCACACTGGGGACAGGTGGGCAGGGAGGTTTGCTTTCATATAGAGCATTAGGACAAGGGGGAGGTATAGCCATTGGCTGCCATGACGTTCTCCTTCCCTGAAAACGCGTCTCAGGCTATGGGAGACCACCCTGTTGAGCAGGTAAAAGGGACTCATTTTGCCAGCAGGAGAGAGAAGCTTGGGTTCTGCAATTCTGCCCAGGTGTTTCCTGTCGATGAGTGTGCTCTAGCAGGGCAGCGTTCAAGCTCCGGTTTTTTAATTGTTTTTATGGTTGTTCTGTTTGTTTTTGTTTTGTTTTCCATTTTCTCCTCCATCCTGTTTCCCAGGGAGCCCTTGAGGAGCAGCTGACTCTGACCGGGGATGGTGCCTACAATGCGCACTTTGGAGAGAGCATCGCCAGCCTGGACGATCTGGATGATGATGGCTTCTCAGGTGAGTGAGTGCTCCTGGTGCTCGGGGCCCTCCAGCGGCAGCATGCGCTTGGCTTCAGAGGGGCAGCCTGCCCTCCAACTGTCCATCTCCAGTGGCATGCTCCTGGTCTCTGGACCCACTCCGAAGGCCCATCAGTGTGCTGTGGGGAGAGAGGACACGTTTGGAGATGCTGTCTGTGTGGACACTCAGGGTCGAGCTTCCAGCCCGCTGGAGTTTTGCCTCTGTGTAATCCCTTCTCACCAGCTCAGTGTTCTTTGTTGCTTGCAGTGGAAGCAAACCTTGGGACTGGGCCATCTGGGGCTTCTGATGGCAGAGAAATTTGGACAGCTTCCTCCTGCCATCAACTCTCCTTGTTTCTGAGCCTTTGATGCTCCATGATCCTCTACCATGTTGATGGGGAAATGAGGGAGGAGAGAATTAGAGACCTAGACATCTTCTCCCTGATTATAGCAGCAGCTGGGTTGCCTTTTGAGAGTGTGCATGCGTGCGTGTATGTGTGTGTGTGTGTGTGTCTTGGGAGCATGGAGGCATATGTACCTAGGTCTGTTTGGACAGCAGTGCTCCTCACAGCCTCTTGGGCTCTCTCTCTGTCTTGTTTGAGCCTCTTCTCCTGGCTGCATGTACAGCATACAGACATCGGGAGGTGGGGCAGCCATGTCACCAGGGAATATGGTGGTGGAGGTGGGGCAGCCATGTCACCAGGGAATATGGTGGTGGAAGTGGGGCAGCCATGTCACCAGGGAATATGGTGGTGGAGGTGGGGCTTCCCTTGCCCAGGCCAGCCATCCAGACATCTTCAGTACCTCCTACCACTGCCACAGAGGTCTTCATTTTCGTCCCCTTTGGCCTTGCTTCTGCAGACACATGGCTTTGTTAGAAGCAAGGGAAAAAGGAAGCTCTAGGCTTTGTTCCAGGAGTTGCCAGTTTGTTAGAGGAATGTTTCTTGTGTGTGAAGTGAATGCCCTTCTCTACGTTTCCTTTATCCAGGAATAGAGTTGACTTTCTCAGTTATGCAATCACCATTGTCTATGGAATTCTCCCTTATGGAAATTAGGGCAGGTAGATTATATTTGCATTTATTTTATTGGATGGGTCAGTGATTTTTCTCATGAGCAGAAGGTAGAAACTTTTTTGGAACTATACTCTTAGCTTCTATAGTCTTTGCTGTACTTTTTTTTTTTTTTTTGAGATGGAGTCTCTCACTCTGTTGCCCAGGCTGGAGTGCAGTGGCACAATCTCGGCTCACTGCAACCTCTGCCTCCTGGGTTCAAGCAATTCTCTTGACTCAGTCTCCAGAGTAGCTGAGACTATAAGTGTGTGCCACCATGCCCAGCTAATTTTTGTATTTTTAGTAGAGATGGGGTTTTGTGATGTCGGTCGGGCTGGTCTTGAACTCTTGACCTCAGACAGTCTGCCCGCCTTGGCCTCCCAAAGTGCTGGGATTACAAGCATGAACCACCATACCAGGCCTACATTTTTTTTCTGCTGAGGGATCATGTGTCTAAATTAATGCTTGAACAATCAACAACCAAGAGTTTCTGGTATTCAGGGGCTCGGACATGATAACCAGAATTCAGGAAGCTGCGCTTATATTATTCATGTGGCTTTTTAACCCATAGCTGTTTTTCTACCCTCAGATGTGGCCGTTGGCGCACCCAAGGAGGACGACTTCGCAGGGGCGGTCTATATCTATCATGGTGATGCCGGTGGGATAGTCCCTCAGTACTCAATGGTAATTGGCATGGGAGTGATATGACAACTGTTCATACATTCATTCAACAAACATGTATGGAACCTTCATTATGCACCATGCCCTGGAGGTACAAAGAAAAACAACATCTTTCTGGCCTTGACCTTCCCACCTTTTAGTGAAAGACACAATTAATATTGCTTATTAAATACTAAGAAAAGCATTCTTAGAATTCCAAGTTTGCTCACACTCCGGGATGCATTTTGCCTAAAGAAGATAATTTTCAAATCTTACTCAGAGTTAGAGCCATTTATTTAAGAAAGGAAAGGAAGCTTTCTCTTTTTGGTGACTCCTTTGTCAACCATCTATGCTAAGCCAAGGCAATATGTTTTAAAATATTATCTAGAAGGACAGTGGTCCATGGCGGAGAGGCCTGAAACGGATCACAGGCTGCTGTCCCAACTGGCCTTAAAACCAGGAGCCAGTTAGGTCTCTGCCCTTGCACTCCAGGCTTGGGAACATGGAAGTGGTGAGTTCTGTTTTTTGCCGTATCAGCTTGGTGTTCAATCTTGCTGATGGTATCAAGCCCAGCGCATGGGAAAAAAGGAAGTCATGCTCTCAGCAGAAGCATTGTCAGGATATTTGAGGATGTCTGCCTGTGGAGTGGCACTGGCTCAGGTCTTGCTCCCAGTGGGTCAGAGACAGAAGGGGACACACACTGAGAAATTTCCAGCAACAAATATTTATTTATTGAACACTTATTATGTCCTAACTACTTCCTACTCATATGTATGTATTTACATTTTAATTTTAAGAGGCAACATGTAAATGTAACTACAACTTCTACATTAATAATTGTCCTTGTGGCAGATAGAGATAAGCTAACTAAAGGTGGCGGGTTGGTTGGTTGTCACTCCTGCTGCAGATCCTCTCTCTGCTGGCCTCCGGCTGAGCTCAGCTCTTCACCTGCAGGAGACAGGGCTTTGGGTGGCACTGGGAAGAGGAGGGACTGTTTTGTGGGTGTGTGCTCTGCCCTTTATCTTTAATCCTCACAGCAGCCATGAGATGGGTCTGTTTATTATCCACCATTTACCTATGAGGTGACTACGGCCCAAGGGGGTTATTTAACTTGCCCAAGGTCGTAAGTGGCAGTATGGCCACAGCATCTTTGCCAGTCTCATGCCTGAAACTTTGACTGTAACTACCATCCTCAACTCCACATTTCAAAAAGGAGCACTCAGAAGCTCAGTAGGAAAGGTTACAAATATGGAAACTATTTTGCCATGAGGCATACATAGTCAGGGCCATTTATCTATCCAGACCATCCTCTTTTCATTAGGAATACATAACGGTGGGATTAGTACACTCTTTGGCGATTCAGCCCACAAGGCAGGAGAAAGGGGTTTGGGCAAAGTTTGGGGGCCACATCTGAGTCACAAGAGCTGCCCTAGGCTGAGTCAGGGATGCTCTTCCCAGTGTGACAAGCTGAAAGTCATCCAAGGAGCCCCGTGCTCAGGCGGTGGTCAAGGTCATTCTCCACGCATCCTCCAGGAAGCTTGTTTTCCTGGACCTCGGCAGCTCATCACACAGTGGGGCAGCCTGTGGGAGACCCTGGCTTCCCCTCCTCCAGGGCCCTCCAGTGTTTTGTTTGGTTGCTGGGTGGAATCCCTGCAGAGAACCACAGTATAACACTTGTGGTCAGCTTGGAGCGTCTTTAGTAGGAAGCAGGGATAGCAGCTGGACCAGCCTGCCTTTGTCAGCGTGCAGGCGGGCTCCTTCGCTTTGACAAAGAGAAGTGCTTTTGGGCTCCTAAGGAAAAAAAAAGAAAGAAGCAACCATGATTATACTTTTCCAAGCTGCTCATATGTATATGCTAAGGGCAGTGATTTAAATGGAGAAACAATCCTTTAATGGCAGATTCTTGCAGGCCCAGGTCCTGACCAGAGCAGGCGTCATGTAGGGGAAAGGGAATCAGAAGCAACTCTGTGCAGTGGGACCACTTTGCTTTGGCCCAGATTGGTATTATTTCTGCTGGGTAAATTGTGAGATCGGGGTCTACACCTCTTCCACATTGTTCTTTAACTCTCTCTTGAGTTTACCAAGGAGTGTGTTGGTTTTCAGATCCTTGTGTGCCTTTCCCAGTTTGAGAGCCCTCTGGGCATGTGGTAGCTCCTGTGATCCTTCTCTTGCTGTAAGGGACACTGCATAGAAATCTGGTCAAGCGGAGGTTTCCAGGGCTCCTGGTTTTCATTTAGGGTTATTAGCACTGGGCAGACTTATCTTCTTGGCTTTATAGCATAATGGCCTGCAGATGTCTGTGGGATAACTTAAGCCTGCATCACCACCCCCAGATGGACCACCCCTTCACTCTCCCTCTTATCCCAGCCACAGCATACCTTAGAAATGTAGACCCAGGGCAGGCTGCTAGAGTTCTTGGACTTCAGAGCGGAGAGGGTCTGCTTCAAAACGTGGCTTTTAAGAAATGTGCAGACACACATACATGTTTGTTTAGACAGAGCCTTGTGGGATGTAGGGCTCTGCGTGTTAGCGCGAAACATTTCTTCAGTGTTTCCTGCAGTGTTCTTATTTGTACTGTGATGCCTGCACATTTCCTGTTGGATGGCTTAACTGAGGATGGCAGGCAGCCCTCTCTGATCACTTCTCGGGGGGGTTATTTGCAGTTATCAGCTGCTGGGGTCAGGGGGCATTCCTGGTGCCTCCATCTGTAGATCCTGTGGAAACTCCCCACTCTCTGCCTTCCTGACTTCTCTGCAGGATGATTTAGTAAAGAGAAGGATAAGGAAAGAAAGTCAAAGTGAGCCCCTAGATATCTGTGAACCTGGTTCTGTTGTGCTTTGAAAACTAAGCATTTCTCTTATCCTTCACAGTGAGGGCATCAGGAGGTAAGCCTCCCCGAGGGGATGGTGCAGATAAAGGCAGAAGGAGTAGGTCAGACCCCAGAAGATGGGACTTTTCTGATTCAGGAAGTTCAGTATCTTTGTGAGGAACTATGCCACACAAATGTTGATGCACAGCTTCAGTGTATGACAAAGGCTGTTTGTACAACAAACATTGTTGAATCAGTGCTGCCTGTGTGGACATGTGATGAATTCAATGATGAATAAAAAGTGAGCATAGCCATGAGTGGTGGCTGTAATCCCAGTTCCCTGGGAGGTTGAGGCAGGAACATCGTTTGAGGCTTAGAGTTTGAGACCAGCTTGGGCAATGTGGCCAGATCCTGTCTGAAAAAATATAAAAGAGCTGGGTATATTGGAGCATGTCTATAGTCCCAGCTCTTGGAGGCTGAGGAGGGAGGATCACTTAAGCCCAGGAGTGGGCTATGATTGTGCCATTGCATTCTAGCCTGGGCAGCAGAGCAAGACTCCATCTCTTAAAAAAAAAAGTTTCATTATTAAAAAACATAGAAAGTAAGCATAGATGCGAGTGTGTCCCATGGTAAAGTTGTGAACTCTGGTTAGTTAAGGGGGCTCCCTTTTAGAGGGGAGGGCATCTTCTTCAGCTGAGTTTTTTGGATTTCCTACAGTTTAAGAAGGTTCAGGACCATGGAGTTGTAGATTTACTAGGAAAAACTATTCACTCCTGTTGGTAAAGCTCTAGAATCTATAGATCTGGTTGGCTGGATGGAGAGAAAGTTTCCGCATGGCCATCTTTTCCAGTTAGACATGTTAATTACCTGTCTGTCTAGGGAAAGACTCTGTAATGTATGCCTCTTAAGAGCGGTTGTTAAATATTTAGTACATATTTGGGAAGAAAGATAGAAGGTAAATATGTTCTTAGAATTTCAGCCGGTGACACCTGTGTAAAACCAAACAGAACCTCCATTAGGATGGAAGTTAAACTTTATCCGTTTTGAACTTCAACATGTCAAAACAATATCATGGTAGTCTAGGTGGATTTTTTCATTAGCACAGAACTTAGACAAATTTGTATGATGACATTTGGCCAACGCAGGTCGTAATGAAGGAATATGTGGTCTTCAACTGCCTGCCAAAGACTTGCTGAGCACATTAGGATTACTTTTTTTTTCTTTCGACAACTTTAAGACCAAGTATCCTAGGGAAGCTGGAATAAAGCAGTCACAGTTCTTATTTGTGACTGTGGATGTTTCCTGTGACTCTATTTCCCTATTATCTGTTTCAGAAACTGTCTGGGCGGAAGATAAATCCAGTGCTCCGGATGTTTGGCCAGTCCATATCAGGAGGGATTGATATGGATGGAAATGGCTATCCTGGTAAGCTGTTTTTCTTTAAGGGCATGTGAGATAAATGAAGATAAATGCATGAAGTAGAATAATGTTCAGTCTGGTTAGCAATCATCACATCCGTTTAGGATTAGGAGAGTTCACACAGTAGAATAGGGTGTTTTGCCTGGTGTTCAATTTTAAGGTAAAAATAGTGTTGACATTTATTTTGGGGTTTTAAAATGATCTACTCTGAAGGGCTTAGCACCACCAGGAGGGTGGATTTTTATAGTGGTTTCTGTGGCAGTAATTCTATTGAAGAAGAAAAAAAACACTGGCCACAGCTAAAATTGTGAATAGTGAAACCTCCTGCTTCCCTTTGTGCTTAACCATATTCAAAGACTTCTTACTCTTGGAGGGAAAAGGAGCAGCATCCCGCCAGCCACGTCTCTCGCCCCTACTCTTGAAAGAAAATTATTGAGGAAGATTCGGAGTAAAAAGAAAACCATGTCCTCTTGTGCGTGGACACAGTAGACCTTCACCATTTAAAGCTGGCTGGCTTGGCTTTAGGATGAATTAATACCTGTGGTGGTTGTGGCTAACTGGATAAAAAGACATGATTTCAAACCCACCCCAAGTGATACCTGGCTTAGGTCAGATTGCCTGGGTGATGGAGTAGTGGTTGTTCAGGTGTTTCAGGATGGAGTGGCATAAGGTGAGGAAACAACAGTAAGAATTTGGAAAAAGTTAGAATGGCCATGGGGTTCAGGAAACATTTCTCTGAATTTTGTACACACCTTTCTTTTGAGAAACATGTCTTTCCACTAAAATTTAAGAAAACGAATGCAGTCTTATATGAGGACACCACATTTGTGTATTTTTGTATAGATGGAAGTTTTGGACATTCCTCAAGACTACAGAGCCAGGAGGAAGAGTGGGAATAGAAAGAAGTCAGTGTTGAAGCTTTTGTCTCAAGATAGATCCTCATGGGTCTTTTTAAGTTTGAGAAATCAAACTTGTTCTGGGCAATTTGTGGCTACCCCCAAATGGTATCTTATATGGGTTCAGCATTTAATATGTACAAAATGCTTCCATACGCAATGACCTCTCACAGTGACCCCGGCAGGTAAGGAGAATAGGGTGCTTTCCCCACTCTATAGACGAGGGTGCTGAGACTGGATGTGAGGAACTGCCCAGAGCCGCAGGGCACAGGGGCCCAGGCTTCCCAGTGGTTCCGCTGCTTTTCTGTAAATGTGAGGTGAACCAGGTGTTCACCGTTCACAACAGATCTGAATTTCGCATCTTGTATTTTTCATAAGGAAATTGACAAATTCATCAGGTTCTTTTATTTTCAAACATATGGCTAATTTAAAAAGACTACTGAAAAACAATAAATACACTCAAGTGGAGAAATTGTAGGAACACTATAATTCATGGATTTGTCTTTTGTTTTTCCTTAATGAGGGCATCATATAGATGCTCAGTGCATTTAGTGATGTGTAGAATGAGACCCTCTTGGACTCAGATGCTTGGTTCTGTGAAGCAGTAGTGGGAACCCCAGGGCCAGGGATTTATATCGCCGGGTTGGGGTGGTAGGGAGAAAGACATAGAACCACTGGAAGAGTAAGTACTTCCTAAATTAAAGTTATGTAGTTAAACCAGGGTCTTGGTTTATAGCTTATTAAGTATTTTCATGAATTTTCTGACTTAAATATCTAATTTCATATATTTTTAAAATATTTACTATAAATCTAGTGAGTACTTAAGGAATGTTACATAATGACTAATAAATATTTTCTGATTTAAATGTAATGAAATATTGTCAGCTTTTGAAGAAGGTCCTGGGGATAATTATCTTCATTTTACAGACAGGGATACCATGAGATACTCAGGTCACATAAAGTCAGGGGTGGAGGGTGATGATTCCATGTACTTCAGAACCTAGAGCATTTTCCAAGAGTCACTGAATTCTAGGTATGCCTTTCTCTAATTCACTGATGTCAAAAGAAGTATAAACCATATGTGTAATCTAAAATATTCCAGTAATTACATAAAAAGATAAAAAAAATGAAGTTAATTTTAATAATGTTTTTAGCCCAATATAGCCAACATATCATTTCAACATAAAATCAATATGAAAGTTATTAGTGAGGTAGCTAATGGTGTTCTGTACTAGGTCTTTGAAATGCGGTGTGTATTTTACACTTACAGCACCTCTCAACTGAGACCAGCCACATTTCAAGCCTCAGTAGCCTGTGTGGGGATTGGCTGCCACGTCGGAGAGTGTGGCTTCCATTCTTACAAGATCATTGTGTAGCCCAGATGGTGGCCATCAGAGGGCTCTCTGGCCCCAAGGCGGGGCCTCCATCCTTGTAGAGTGCCTTTCCAGCGGGTGGCTGGGTAGGGGCTTCAGCAAGTTTCTGAACGCTGTAAACTTCTCATTTTCAGATGTCACTGTTGGAGCCTTCATGTCTGACAGCGTGGTTCTTCTCAGGTGAGAGGCCTCACTCTTGCTCCTGGGATTGTGCTGTTCGGGGGAGGGATGCAGCCATTCACCGTTCATGGGCTCTTCCCTCTGTGCTGTTCCTTGTCAGCTGGAGGTCCTTACTAAGTGGAAATGCTCCTTTATTTTCTTGTTCTAATTATTCTCTCTCCCAGAGATTCTAGCTGTGACCTCGAATGGCTTATAGGTATGAGATGATAGCATCCTGGGAGCTTCTAGGTAGGGACTGGGGTAGCCTAACTCTTAAGCCCTAAAGCTATTTGTCTTTGGCCAGGAACCTTCCATAATGTGCCATACAAATATTTTATTATTTCCTGCGGGTGCTGGGAAGCACTGTTCATTCTGTCTCTTCATCTGTACACCTGCTTTCTCACCTGTAGTGAGTGCAGCACCCCAGGGACCGGGAGCCTCCTGCCCATTAGACAGCATGTCATTCCCTGTTGGCAGCAGAGGTGAGAGACCTGAGCTGCGGCCCAGAGCTTGCTGAGGCCTGTGCAGTCTGGATCTCTCCTGCAAAGGCCAGTGGGCCGCCGCCACCATCTGTGAACACTCTCCAAGTATTTCTAGCTGTATGAGTCAGAGGAGGCAGAATTACACTTTGGAGTGGGAGCCAATTCTTAGGTTTTGTTAATAACCTGATGGCAGAACTTTCTAAAATAGACTAGTAGAATCTCAGAGCTGGAAGGGATCCCAGAGGCCATGTAGTTCCACACCCCAGATCCTTCTTACTCAGCAGTGCCTTCTGCGGGTCTCCACTGCGGGGCCACACAGCCTCCCATTGGAGTCAGACATCCATGAGTGGGAGCCCAGTGACTTCTAAGGGAACCAGCTTGCTCCGGGAAACATTAAATCTTGAATTATTGAAGAGACAGAAGAGCCTTGAGGTTAAGTGTGAACTCAGGGGCCAGGTGGCCAGGTTCAAACCCTGACTCTGCCCTAAGTAGGTGACTTTCCTGGGCAAGTCTCCTGACCTTTCTGTTTCAGGATCCTTCTCTGTTGGCCGGGACAACAATACAGATGCTCCTTGACTTAGGATGGGGTTATTTCCAGATAAACTCGTCCTCAGTCAAAATATGGTATCTCAATTGAGGACGGTTTTATCCAGATGTAGCTTAGTTTTAAGTCAAGGAGTGTGTTGCATTCCTATGGCTTTCTTACGGTTGTGAAGTTGAAAAATTGTAAATTGAACCATCATAAGTCAGGGATCATCTGCAGTACATGTAAAATGTTCAGGCTGGGCGCAGTGGCTCACGCCTGTAATCCCAGCACTTTGGGAGGCCGAGGCAGGCAGATCACAAGGTCAAGGGATAGAGACCATCCTGGCCAACATGGTGAAAACCCATCTCTACTAAAAATACAAATATTAGCAGGGTGTGGTGGCACACACCTGTAGTCCCAGCTATTCAGGAGGCTGAGGCAGAAGAATCGCTTGAACCCGGGAGGCAGAGGCTGCAGTGAGCCGAGATCACACCACTACACTCCATCCTGGTGACTGAGCAAGACTCCGTCTCAAAAAAAAAAAAAGTTCAGAACAGTGCCTGGTTTAACTGCTTAATACATGTTAGCAAGTTTTATGTAAATTAGGTTAAATTTGCCTCCCTAAAATTCTGCTTCTCGGGCTTGTGTCTTTTACGTAGCAGCCCTTCAGTATGTGAAGGTGGCAATTGAGTCCCCTAAGTGGTGACTTCCCTAAGATGAGGCCTCCCTGGTTCCTGTAATTATTTCCCATATGACTGGATTTCACTTTCTTTATCAGCCCTTCCTCTGGGTACAGCAGCTTCTGCGGCTCCACATGACTGAGGTTAGACTGTGAAGCCGGTTGCTCTACGTGGTGCTTTCATGATGTCTTCTTTGCTCTCTGCATTATCCTGAGCACCTTACTTTGGTTTGTCAGGATCCTTCTCAAACAAAACATGCTCCTCAACTTTTCACAGTTGAAAACAGGCCCTCTTAAAACTGGGCCATCTGGCTAGAGGCCCATCATATAGACTGTGCTCTCTCATCATTCTTGTATTTTTCAGTCTTTCTGCTGTGAGCTTCAATCCAAAGGGGCTTTTCTTTTTCTCTCCATGGTGACGGACAGCCTTCTCCAGGGGTTTGCTCACATATGGATATGAAGTAAAGCAAGGCAGTTACACAGTGGGTAGGAGACCCCAGCCTCCAGCCTGGGATGAAGGGTTGAATCTGGTGAGTTGGAGCTCAACAGGGACAAACGTAAAGTTCTTCAAGGAGAACTCCAGGGAGAGCACATACCAAGAGAAGAGACCTAGGAGAGAGCCCGGGGAGCCCTGCCCCGAACAAGAGGCCTAGGAGAGAGCCCGGGGAGCCCTGCCCCGAGCAAGATGCCTAGGAGAGAGCCCGGGGAGCCCTGCCCTGAACAAGAGGCCTAGGAGAGAGCCCGGGGAGCCCTGTCCTAAGCAAGAGGCCAAGAGAAGGCCCAGGAAGAGTGGTCAGACCATGGCAGCCGTAGAGGAGCATGTAGGTATGTTGTGGTCCCGGTAATCCATTCTCTTATTCATTCAGCTAATGTGTATTGACCTTTTGAGATGTAGCCACACATCAGATCCTGGGGATTTGATGGGGAACCTGACCTAGGCTCTGACCTTAGATTATAGCCAGGGAGCCATTTGCAAGTGCATAATAATGCAACCAATGTGGTAAGCTGCTGTAGCATGGCTGGCACGGTGTGAGCTCTTCCTGTGTGTTCATTCTTTGTTGTTTTCTTTTTATATTAAGGTAGAATTTGCATACAATAAAATGCACCAATTTGAGTGTATGGCTCCATGAGTTTTGACCCCTGCATATACGGTGTGACTGCCACCCCACCACAGTAAAGAATACTTCTGTCACCCCAGAGAGTTTCCTTGTGCCTCCATCTAGTCACACCCCTCTCCCGATAGACAATTACTGTTCTGACCTGTGTCACTGTAGATCCATCTTGCCCATTCTAGAATTTCACACCGATGGGAATATACGGTATGGACTCTTGTTTCTGGCCTCTTTCAATCAGGGTGATGCATGTGAGATTCATTCATTTGGCGTGTTGCTTGTTTTTCCCCTTACTGAGTAGCATTCCTTTGACTGAGTATCAATGAGTTTGTTCATCCAGCCTCTTGTTGACAGAACACATGATAACTCTTAGTCTTCTTAACAATCTATGATGTAAGTGGGGGTGTTATCCCCATTTTATGGGTGAGGAGACCAGGGACATGCAGGTCTTACTCATATAAAAGGGAAGTGCTTCTCGATGGCAGTAGGTGCTGTGAGGATTGTAAGGCAGGGTTACTTGGTTGGGCGGTGGTGTCAAGGTCGGCAGGAAGGGCCGAGCAGAGTGAGGCCTGAGACTTGTTGGAGGTGAAGGGGGAGGTCAGGGATGGTGCCCTTGGCTGTGGTGGCTCTAGAGCAGTGATGTGGCAAAAGCCAGATGACTGTGGGTGGGTGAGAGAAGAAGTGAGAAAAGACAGTGACTCTTGACTGCCTCTCCAGACGCTTGGCTGCAAAGGAGCAAATGGGACCAGCAGGTAGTTCAGGGGGGTGTTTGAAGGATGGGAGGCTCTGGATCAGTGATTAGGCCAAGAACGTCTTTGAGCCATTTTCTGGTCTCCCAAGTCCCTCAGTCTCTTGGAAGAGATCAGAGGCAGTCACCCTCATCTTCACCCTCATCTGTGTGGACCCTGATACCCTGACCCTATGCCTACCCACAAGGGGCCTGGAGAGGATGAAGACACAAGAGGGAGGGTGGGAGGCTGCTCCAGGGATGCAGGATGGGGGATGAGGTTGGCGAGACTGATGGAATCCGGTACATGGGCTGGGGGCGAGGGGCCCTTGTCTTCTGAGCCAGGCTCCAAGATAGGAATAAGGTCAGGGCGAGGTTCAGTTTGGTATGTGGATAAGGATGAAACAGAGGGTACCCACCCTGGTCTATTCCAGGAGGACAAGGGAATCAGGGAGAGCAGGGAAGGCTTCAAAGACAAGCTGGAGCGCCTCAGAGAGGGAGCAAGGTGGGGCAGGCAAAGGGGTCGCCGAGCATGTCTGAGGGGCCACAAGCTGGGTGTCTGCAGGGGCAGCCATTGGTAAAGTCCCGGGATTCAGCTGAGCAGCAGTGAACTAGGAGCCCTGGAGGCATCAGCCGACTGTGCTAAGAAGGGCCTCCGCTTGGCTTGGCCTGGCCTAACTGACAATTAGATTTTGAGTTGCTTTAGGTTTTGGGTGGGACTAGAAAAGCAGGGAGAGCTCGGAGACCACCCATGTGCATGCACACATAGATACACACTGCCCATCGGTTCTAACCCTCCTAAGGTCAGGAGGCCAGAGGTGTGTGGGTTAGGAACGCTATGGGCAGCAGCTAAGAGAAAACCTGGCTGAGGCTTTCAATTACGTGACCCCAAATGAGCTCCCTGGAAGTAGGTGGCCGCAGGGCTGGCTCAGAAGCCCAACAGTGTCACCAGGGTTGAAGGCTCTTTATCTGTCCTTGCCCTGCAGAATGCCAGGGCACCTTAAACAACACATCAAAGGGCATTCTGACCGGTTGTATTATTTACCTGGAAGTGAAGTGTCAGGATTTGAACTGCCGGCCGTCAGGGAGAAGTGTTCCAGCTACCCGCTTCTTTAAAAAAGCACTGAAAGCACTTGCAGTGCTGTCCTTGGGTGCCCCTTTGCTTTATCTCAGGGGCTGGCATGTTTGTAGGCGGGATTGTGAGACACAGTCTCTCCTGCCCCCAGGAGTGGGGCTGGCCCTCTCTGCCCTCAGGAAGTTTGCTTCACTTGGATTAGCTTGGGAGCAGGTCCTGTGTCAGGGTGATAGGCACCTGGTGCTCCGACATGGGAGGTCACAGGAAGTGATCAGAGAGGCCTCTGAAAGATTTCTGGGCTTATCTTTGTCCAAGAACAATACTTGGAGTTGAAACAAAAAGGTTTAAGGGAACTGATCTGGCAGCAGTGGGAAGACGATGTACCTGTGAGGGTCCCTGTGGTCCATTTCAAAGGATACTGTTTTTCCCACTTCCACTGAGGTCACTGTCTGTGCTGCCCACGTCTGTTTCCTGCTTGCCGCGTTGTCTTCTGCAGAGCTCTTCTGTGAGAGGAGGGCTCGGCCTCCTCCCTGACGAGGTGGCCCCTGGGGATGACAGGGCGGGCTAGGCTTTTCTTCTGTACCGTGAGCAGGCACGTCAGGCACCGGGCAGGGTGGAGACCAGCTCTCTCTGGTACCTCGGTCCATCTGTGAGACGTTGTACACTCGTGGTTTTCAGTCCCTTGGGCTGGACTAAAATTTGTACTTATTTAACAAGGGTTTTTGCATTATTTATTATGGGAACAGGAGGATGAATTTACCAGATCCCAGCCCTTGTGGGGCACTGCAGGCTGGTGGGACAGGTTTGGAAATAGACAATGACTGTTCACCTTGGTAAGTGGGGGCCAGAGGCATGTCTACAGGGCTGGAAGCACAGAGCGGAAGGGTGCCCAACTGTCGGAGTACTTGCGAAGGCGTCCTGGGGCTGGGAACACTTGTTTGGCTGGTGAAAGGTGGACAGGGTTGCCTTTTTTTTTTTTTTGAGATGGAGTCTTGCTCTGTCGCCCAGGCTGTAGTGCAGTGGCATGATCTCAGCTCACGGTATCCTCTGCCCCCTGAGTTCAAGCGATTCCCCTGACTCAGTCTCCTTAGTAGCTAGGACTACAGGCACGCACCACCGTGCCCGGCTGATTTTTTTTGTATTTTTAGTAGAGATGGGGTTTCACCTTGTTGGCCAGGATGGCCTCAATCTCCTGACCTCGTGATCCACCCGCCTCGGCCTCCCAAAGTGCTGGGATTACAGGTGTGAGCCGCTGCGCCCGACAGGTCGACAGGATTTTATAGGGTGTCCACTGACATCTGCGCAATTACGCTGGCCGGGATAAGCTACCCACTTTATGATGTATTTCCAGTGTCCTCTAAGGATGAACCCAGAAGAAAATGGAAAGCCCAAGGTGTTGGCCTTCTTTCAGACACGGCTATCGTCTGACTTCCGTTTGTCCTGCAGCCAGATCTGCTCTGGGAGTCCCACAGTCCCATTGCATCTGTCACCACTGCGCTCTGTTGACCCAGTCCCCGGGCATGGTGGCAGTGGTGGCGTCCCCTCACCCCATCTGCCTCGTGTCTCTTTACTTCCTTGTTCACCCAGATATTCCTAAGGCTGTCTTCCCTTGGAGTTGGTGTGGGTCATCGTTCCCATCCGCCCTATCACCCTGGCTCTCTTTGAGGGATCATTGTACACAAGTGAGGTCATTGTTCTCCAGCCACTAATGTCCATAATAATCTTATTATGTCAACCCAGTGGTGTGAAGGCTGGGGCTCTTTAGAGGTAAAAAGGTCTCTTTGTGAGGCTTGGAGAGGAGAAGCTTGAGCGGTAGCTTAGGTGAAGGCTCCCTGAGCAGATGTCTGCAGCGGGAGCCTGATTTACTCTTAGTTTTTGTGGAATGGCCTGGGGAGCCCAGGGATGCTGTTCGTTCATCAAGCACTGGGATGGTTCATGGCAGGGAGGAGTTGTGGATGTTTATTGAGTTTCATTTGGTAGTGAGACTAGGCAGATTGATTTCTTCTGCTCTGAAGTGCTTTGCTATTACCAGCTGGGACTACACTCATCAAGTTCTTTTAGAAAAATACCCAGTGAATTGGTGGAGGTAAATGAAGGGGAAGGTTTGACCAACTGGATGGGACTAGCACATTGCAGTTCATGCTTATGGTGGCAGCAAATGCTTGAGGGAATCCTCGAGTATGCATCTATTTCTCAAATCATGGCATTTGCTATAGGAAATCGTCTTAAATGTATTCTTATCTCCCTAATAAAATGGAAATCAGTACTTAATTGGTAAAATTTTAAATAATCACCCAACATCTGGTGGTTCATTTATGGGTTCAACCATATGTGTTTTATAAACAACAAACTTGCTTTTATTATTGGGAAGCTGACTATTAATTTACTAGGCAAAGTGCCACTTCTAAAACCAGAAAAAAGTGCTCACAGAACATGCTAGCCCTTCTCTCTTGGGATATTTCATGCTTTAATTAAATGCTAGGTTGAAGGCCTAGGATTTATCCTGTTGGTATAGTTCTTGTTTGGTCCTGAGAGCTGCCCCTTACCACGACTAAGTCACCTTCCTCTCTTGCCCTGCAGAGCGAGGCCTGTCATTACAGTGGATGTCTCCATCTTCCTCCCGGGCTCCATCAACATCACAGCGCCTCAGTGTCATGATGGACAGCAGCCTGTCAACTGCCTGAACATCACCACCTGCTTCAGTTTCCATGGCAAACACATTCCAGGAGAGATCGGTAATGAGCCACCAAGTCAGGGCTCAGGATACCCGTTTAGCTGGAGTGGGCTCGTGAGATATTTCAGATGTTCCCTGTCGCTGTTCCTCCCAGCTGGTTTTGCAGGCAGAAGGCACACCGGCTGGACATCCTTTCCCTCTGAGGTTCCTCCCCTTCTCTTTCCTGCTTAGCAACACATTTCTAATTTCTCAAAATGTCCAGCTCTAGGACAAATAGTGTTGGACCCCATGCATTCTTTCTTCAAATATAAGAGGGCCAGACTGAAGCCTCATTGGACCACAGGTCCTGTGGGACGGGTGGAATTCTAGTGCCTGCAATCTGGCCCTTATGGAACATTAGAGCAGTTGGAAAGCAGAAGGGACGGGACTTTGGAGGCTCCTCACTGAGCTTGTAGCATCAGCCAGATATCAGGGGGCTTATACTGTTTACTATGGAATTGGAGGCCAAAGATGGATGGTGGGATTGGGATGCTGGTGTTACAGAGGCTTAGGTTTCTAAAAGAGGGGTGCTGCTTTGGCAGCTCAGAACTGAAAAGAGGCAGGCATTGTCTTGACAGCTGGTAACTGTCCCTGCCATTTGTCTGATGGGGGAGAATCGACTTGCTAGCCCAGCTCTAAAAACTGAATTAAGCCCCAGAACAAGATAGGGCCAGTGTTGATTAGAATTCAGAGCATGTAGTCACCTGAAGGAAATGAATCTGGAGCTTTATGAAGATTACTAGGTGCCTCATTTTTATTTAAAAGGCTGATTTAATAATAGAAAGAAAAACTCTAGGCAAACAAAAATTCCAGCAGGGACCTAGACCTACTGACGTTCTTAGATATTTTTAATGTCATAGGTGACTCCTTTTGCTCCTCACAGTGCAGCCCCTGGCCTAGCAGTGCCAGCGTCACTGGGAGCTTGTCAGAGATGCAGGACTTTGGGCCCTGCTTTGAACTTCTGAATCAGAACCTGCATTTTCACAAGTGCCCCTCAAGACTCCTGTGCACATTTAAGTTTGAGAAGCACTGCTCTGGAGCACACATGTGTGCACACATGCCACTCATGCCAAAACATTTACATGAGCTAATTCATTCCTCAGCCGCACCTCAAATGTTCTACTTTATTTAATATGATCATCCTTCTCGGCTGTCTCATTGGCAGTTTCTCTTGATCTTCAGGTATATTGAACAAACTCAACAATTAAACATATTTATTTATATCGTTTTTAAAAAACAGTTTAAAAATTTCAACAATGAATCAAACATACAATAAAATGTGGGCACTGGTTAATGAGGGAGGATTAGCAAATTTTCTTGTGTAGCTCAGTGAGAAAGAGCAGTCCCCTCAAGATCACACAGCTGTTGCTGAAGCCACGAGTTGAATTTGGATCTTGTGATATTTCTCACCACCTCCCTAATTGTTTAAGATACTGCAGTCTTAAGGAAAAATGCTTTCTGATGGTTCTGGGACTCATGTGCCCTCCACACAATTAGGCAATCTGCCTTCTATCCTTTGCCAGCTCATGATGTAGTTGGACTCGGTTAAAAAACATTTTAAAAGAATGAAGATTCAGTTTGATACACATAAGAATGAGAGCTATTCTAGAACTCTCAAAAAGGGCAAACACAGAAACTTAATAGTGGATGACACTGGAGATGACAATAGTCCTGCCCTCGTGGAGCTTCTAAAGGGAGTTACAGAGAGTGTCTACTATTTTGGCCTTGAAGCAACGTTACACAATGTTCACTTACCACTGCTGTGAAAGTGAAGGTAAATTGGTTTAGCTGGAGCAGAAGAGAGGAAGCTGAGATGTAAGTGAGAGCAAAAGTGATTCAGAACCTGAGACAAGTGGCGGAGCGGGCTCTGATCTGAAGGGTCGTGAGCTGAGTGCGAGGAGATGTGGGTGCCTCCTCGTGCTGTTTCTGACCAGTGGCGCTTTCACAGACTGCTAAGCACAATTAGAATGAAGGTCTAGCCTTAGCCATAGCCCTCGAAGTGTTGGGGTAAAGTGGAAGAGGCAGGCAGTTGGATGGGATCTTGTACGGTACCTCGTGGGCAATGTGGAGCAGTGTGGCTGATCTCTGACGTTAGGTGGGGTGGGGCCCATTCGGCACCAGGGCACCCTCCCATTAACTTCCCTTTTCTATCTTCCATCTGCCGCATGGACTCACAGATAAAGTCAAACATCTGTTTATACTCTGGGGGTATGTTTCCCCTACAATCAGGCTTAAAGGGGATGGTAACTGGAGAATTTTGATATCTCAGTGTAACAAGGCAATGCAGAAAATCATTCATCCCCAAAATTTTTCTGTCCCTTTCTCTGGCATTCATATCTCAATGTTTGCAGTAGGGAGAAATGGAGAAATCTGCCAAAAACTATGCTGGCAGTGAAATAGAGCGTTTGGGGAGGAAAATGGGCAGGCCTTATGAAATGTGACAGGAAATGAGGTGGGGGTGAAAGGTCAGGTAGCAGTGAGGGTCCAGCTCTGGGTGGGGTGTCCTAGAGTTCAGCAAGGAAGGCAGTCTCTTGGCTCTGCACAGTTGGGAGGTCCAGGTCTCCAGTCTTCAGATGGAGGAAGGATGGGTACTTCCAGGACACAGATGCCCTCCACTCCCCTCCAGGCTCAGCAGAGAGTGCTGGCCAACTCTGCCATCTCCCAGGTCTTCACATCAGGAACTCACGGCTGGGACTCTGTGTTACCAGCCTTCCTACTGTCTGTGCTGGCAGCTGCAGAGGAATCACATGGATGATGACTTTATCCATGGAATGCCTGGTGAATGAGTGCCAGCCCTGGGCAGGCCTTCCAGGCACCTCTCAATGTCTGCATATCCTGGGCTCAGTTTGTTAACAGGATGACTGCATTTGGGCAGAGCAATACACAGATACCTGTGGAGGGCTAGGCACTGCTGTTCAGAGGTGGTATCTTCTGTGGCATGTGTCTGCTGGCATTTTCAGCCACATGACCTGCCCTCTGAGGACGGTTTTGAGAGCCATAAGCAGTTGATGTTAGTCTTGTGCCTTTGGTGTCTTTGTCTCTACCTGGCAGGGCTCAAGCCTGTGTACAGAGAAGGGACACCAACTGCCTCTTCGTTTCCTGCTTTAGAAATGGGAGACCACAGTCCCTGCTAGATCATGGGGGTAGTCAGGACCAGCTCATTAGCAGGACACAAGTTGCTGTGGCCTTTGGAAATAGTGGAGGAATACAGACTTTCTCTGTAGGTGGTGAATCTGCCTTGGCCTCCGAAACAGGTAGAGTCTTGTCAGGAAAACAGACACCGGACTGGTTATTTTAACAGAGGAAACTTAGCACTGGGAATGGGTTAACCACGTCATGGAGGACCTGGTGGTCACTGCAGGAAGCAGCTGCTGCCTCCAGGTCTGCACCCATGTATCTCAAAGTGTGGTTCCAGTCCAGCTGCATCAGCCTCACCTGGGATCTCGTTAGAAATGCAGATTCTGACCAGAAGCTCTGGAGGTGGGACCCAGCATCTGGGTTTTTCCAAGCCTCCAGGTGGGGTCCATTTGAGAACCACTGGTCAAGGTTATACCTGGGGTTAACTTCCTTGGAGTTATCAGAACCTGTGAGCTTGGAGAAGGGGCCCTGTGAAGCTGGGACCTGAACCTCTGAGGAGGGGGCTGGTGCTGTTGAGCTCTCTGAGGGGGTGCAATGAGGCTGGCTCTGGGAGAATGGGGGGAAACTAGAATTAATCGCTGTTGGGACCAGCTGCCATGAGAAATGGTCACTGGGATAATCTGCTAGGGACAGGAAGCAGGGAGGAAGGAGTAGTCCCTTCACCCTCCTCCAGCCTTGCAGGCTCCCTCCAATGCTCCATATCGGCAGAACCTCACACGGAGCCTCTGGCAAAACAGAAAGGAGGTTTGCAGGGTCCCAGCTCCAGTGTCACAGTGCAGAATAGAGAAGGTTGGGTTGGAGCAGAGGACAACAGCTTCATAAACCAGCACAGCAAGCATCCAGTTACTGAAGCCCCAGTTGGGTCACTGCATCAAATAAATAATTAAGGTCCTACAGGGTGCCAGGTACCCTGCTTAGCCTGGGGCACAGAGCAGTGAGCAGACAGGCAAAGTCTGTGCCCTCCCTCATGAAGCTTGCATTCTAGTGGGAGGAGGGCAGGCAGGCAGGGCAGAAACAACCAGCTGCTCTCGCTCGCTCCTCTAGATGAGCTCTGGGTGCCTTGCGTGGCAGGCACTGTGCTTAGCACCGGGACGCAGATACAGACTTCTCACTCCGACTGTGGGCTCCTCGAGGAGCAGGTTTACAACATATTCCGTAAAGCACTTTAAGACAAGAGTTCTGCCTGTGCCTAATAGTATTATGAATCACTTCATTCTTGGCCTGGGAAACAGCCTGTGGCTCCTTGGAGCCTCCTGGCTAGCACAGGTGAAGGCGGTGAATGCTTTGCCTCAGGGAACCCTGCCCCTCACCCATGGGCGATGCTTGTACCTGCTCACTGGCCAGGCTGAAGCCTAAACTTGCTTTCAATCTCAGGAGGCTGGGAATCAAGCTGGCGGTTCTGGGCTCTCACCAGAGTGCGATATGAAAACCAGGAAGGGGCGCTTTCTGAGCGATTGCATTTTGTACTCTGACCCAGTGCTCCTGCGTTTCCACGGTTCTCAGCCTGAAAAAGCTATGAGCAAGTGGAATACCTACCCTGCCTCCAGACATGCGACTGAGCCCAGGTCCTGAGAGATGGCGCTAAGGTCATCCACACTATCAGCAGAAATAGGGTTGAAACCAGGTGACTTGTTCCCAGAGCCTTCCTCTGTCTTCAGGAGTGCATTTTTGCTTGAGAGAGTGTTCGCACACACAGCGTTCTCTTAGCTCCTTCTGGCCTCTTGAGTAGCATGGAAACGGGATAATGAGGCAAATCCGTGTGAGGTGAGGCATGGGTAACCTAGTCTAATAATTATTCCCTCATTCCTTTGCAGGACAGAATTGAGGAAAGCTAGTAAAATTTCTCCCTTCCCTGGGAAACGCTAAGGGAAGCTTAGAGTAACTCTGGAAGGAGAATTTGTTAGAATTTCACAGCTGAAATCTTGTTCTGATGGAGAGCGGGAATTAATCAAAACTTGCTGGGAGAGACTGGAGCCAGAGTTGATGAGAGACAGCTGGCTCCCCCCGGCCCAGGCCCGTGCAGGGGGCCCTTGGGAAGCAGCTGGGGGCAGGGCAGGGAGGCGGCTGAAAGTATTACTCGGGCTGATCAGCTTTTCCATCACCATGACATCATTCGACATGGCAAGGACACAAGCTGCCAGAGGGAAAAACCTAAAGATGTGAAATGTGCTGTTGGAGCAAACCCTAATCAGAACCAGCACCCTCCCAGGGACAGAGCGGGCTGGCCAGGCTGGCTTGCATCAGGGCTGGCTGCGGGCAACTCAGACAGCCTGATGCACCCACCTTCCCAGGGCCCTGACTGCGGAACCCAGCCAGCTGATCAGCTGCTTCCTGACATGTCCTCTGCTTCTTAGAGGCTTCCTTTCCACCACCCTGGGGGTGCGTGCTGGTAAAACTACCAGTTGCGCTCAGGGCTTTGGAATGAGTGATCTGCATTTCTTCTTGCTTCCTCACTCAGGCAGGGTTTCTCAGTGTGACTCTTGCTTTTTTCTAGGCAAGAGAGTCTGATATAGAGCTAACTTCCTTTGGGGTAATTCAAAATGTCAAAATTTAAATCAAGGAAAAGTACTAAGTAGGCAGTTCTAGAGATGAAATGCTTCCAAAATGATTGCACTTGGTGAGTTGGATAATTTGGTGAGTCTGTGATTGTATGTTTTAACATTTTAGAGAAATCTGAAAGGTGAACGTGCTGGCATGCACACAGCCCACTGGAGCGGAGCAGCAGCTGCCCTGTCCTCAGCTCGGTTTCTGTGAACTGTGGGGGTTTTTTCCCTCCCTTGAGTTGCAGGAGGGCTGCATACCAAACCAGTACTTCTGCCGTGAGATGAAACTCTGGAGGACTAAAGTTGGTGTTTGTAAATTACTGAGCACAGTGCGTGGCACACATTGCAGGTTGAATTTGTTCACTTTTCCTGACTTACCCTGTGTTAATATGGGTTCTTCCCAAAACGGCCTGGGTCAAGGATCCAAGGGCACATGGTTGATAGACAAATGATCCCAAGAAGTACCAGTAAGGAAATGGGACAGTGAGACAGGAGAGGAAGGCAGCTACCATCCTCAGGGTTCTCCAGAGAAACAGAATGGAGAGAGAAAGAAGTGGATTCGTTGGTTGATTTTCAGGAATTGGCTTAAGAGATCGTGAGGTCTGGGAAGTCTGAATTCTTCAGGGCAGGCCAGTAGGTTGGAGACCCAGGAAAGAGTTGCCATTACAGCTCAAGCCTGGAGGCAGTCTAAAAGCAGAGTTTCTTCTTTTGGGGACCTTAGTCTGTTTCTCTTAAAGACTTCAGCTGATTTGATGAGGCTTGCCCACATTTTGGAGGGTAATCTGCTTTATTCAAAGTGTACTGATTTAAATGTAAATCTCTCTTTAAAAATACCTTCTCAGTGACATCTAGATTGGTGCTTGACCACATTCTGGGTGCTGTGGCTCAGCCAAGTTGACATAAAATTAACCATCAGAGCAGCCAAATAGAAGGCATATTACTGAGCAGGTTGCCACTGTAGGCAGCTGAGACTCAGTCCTGCTGGGGAATCCTGGGAGTCAGTGTAGACCATGCCCCAGAGTTACCCACCCTCAAGGGGCAAGGTAGCTGAGGCCCTGCCTAATGGAGAGCTGCTCTGGGGGCTTGGACAGAGCCACTCGAGAAAGCCCTCAGGAGAAGAGATGCAGGTGCTGGCAGTTGCAGCTTAGGCTGGACAGCAGAGAAATGGTAAAAGCCAAGCGGATATGGGTGGGGGAGCAATACCGTCCATTCTGTCTTCCTGTGTTCGTTTCCACCCAGGTTTTCTCTGAGCTCAGCTAGTTCATCTCTGGCAAAACAGCCCGGTCCCGCCATTCTCTCCATTGTCCCCGTTCCTGAGGGAGGACAGCCGTGGTTCTTTTGCCTGAGAAGGAGGCTGGTCAGGGGACACTGAGGAGAGTCTGCTCAGCAGCTGCCCCCAGCACATTGGCTCGCCCCGCTGTGGCCTCTGTCTTGTCTTCCAGCAATGTGCGTCTCTAGCCATGACCTTGCTTAAGCAAACTTAGAAATGCACTTCATTTAAATTTCACCTTTCTTACTGCTGGGCAGTTGTTCAGGGAAGTGGTGATCAGTAGGAAGTAAATTGGCCAGAGTTTAGTTGTAGATCTCTGCACTTGTTTGGACCTGCTATCCATGCATTCAGAACAATGGAGAGGTTTTGGTCAAGTCATGTAAAACGTGCAGCAAGAACAAGTGTGGCAGGAACAGCCAGGCACGAGAGGAAGGGATTCCCAGGTCCAGCCCCTCGGTGGTGGCTCTCTGGCCTGGAGCAAGTCTTGTTCCCTTTTGGGGCCTCAGTTCCCTCATCTTAAAACATGAAGGTTTTTGAGCTAAGTGGTCTCTAGGATTGCCTCAAAGCTTTGCCGGTCTGAGTCTGTCCCTTTTCTTGCTGTTGTCCCCATGGGAGCTGGTGTGTGACACTTGCACAGGCACCAGTGTTTTCTCTATGGGAGCACTTTCCTGTATGCATTATTTTCTTCTTAATAATGGCACCTCCTGAGAGTATCCAGGTCTTAGGTCCCTTCTGGTGACACAGCCTTGCCTTGTAAGTCAGTTGTTTGCTGGCATTAAACAAGTTGGGGCAGACAGCTCTGGTGACTAGGAATTTGCCAGCTCAGCATGGCAAGATCCCTGAGATGGCAGAGGCCCAGGGAGGCCATTAGAAGCATCAAAAATGTGCCCTGTGACAGGTGCAGAATGCCCATTCAGGTCACCTTCCCTGGGTCCTCCTCTGGTGGCTGATCCCTTTGATGTCATTAAAAGCCAGAGCCTTCCCTAATGTCTGACTTCACTTACTTAAATGCCAGTGGGCACAGGGCTGCTTGTTACTGATTCAAAGCCCCCAGCGTCTAAGAGACAGGCGTGTGGAGACGGGCTGGGTTGGGGTCATCTGCCTTCTGTTGCTCAACATCTCACCTGGTCATTCCAGGGTCAGAGATTCCTGTTCTCTCACTTTAAAAATGGTGTATTTCCCTGGATCCCCAAAACAGCTAAAAAATAAAAAGTGTTATGCAAGGGATGAACTCTGACACAGAAGAGCAGTGAAATAGGTGTACTGACACTAAAGTCATATTTTCCTAATGAAATATATAGCTATCTATTTACTTACTGACTCTAAAATAACAGAGGTGGACCCTTCCAGGTTTATCCAGCATGCATTTGATACTGTGATCATCTTTTTTCTTTGTTTCTTTGTTTCTTTTTTTTTTTAATTCAAGGCTGTGTTACAGAAGTTCTGCCATCTGGCATTACACATTCAGGTATTGGGGGGTGCATTATTCTTTGCAGGAGAGGACCTCAGTACAGGCCCTACTGTGGTCACAGTTTTACTGAAAGGATAGGCACTACAAAGTGTTTGATTACCACACTTGGTTACCTGGGAATAAAGGCAACTCCAGCCTTCACCTGGGTTCCCGTACGTGTAAATTCCATGAAGGCAGGAGTTTATGCCTGCGTTGTTCATCGATACATCCCCTGTACTTTCGGGAGTGCTTGGATTATAGTCAGTGCTCAGTCAGCCAGGGAGAACACATGGTCCAATCCATGTAGTGGTTATAGAGCATGACTCAACTTTGTTGAGATGAGTTAGAATTATCAGATGAGATGGTTCCCTTGTGTGAGACATAAACCATGTGCTTTATAGAAATCAGTATTACACAAAGCCTTGATAATTTCAGTAGCTTCTGGTAACGTTCTGTAGGTTTGTCATGATGTTTGCTTGTCAGGTCACTGACCTGTGTGGGGTACAGCTCATTGTTGATGTGCATGTTGCTGGCTCAGTGGATACCTCATGATGGCATGAAGTTTGAATCAGGGCAAGCCATGAAGCATGACACATTCAGAGTTATTAGAAAGGCAGAGGGCATCCTGGTTCTCTCAGTTCTTTGAGCACCCTGGCTGTGCGCTGCTTTCTGAGCAAGTCCCAGCTTGGGGCTGCAGTCTCCTGCCACCGAAGGGTAGGTATCGTATGAAATGTGCATGTGATTCCATGACAAGGAAAGGAGGTGACCTCATTGCAGCATGTCTGTCATCTGTCCTTGCTGATATTTTGACCTCTCATTTATTGGCAGGCCTGAATTATGTTCTGACAGCTGATGTGGCCACAAAGGAGAAGGGCCAGGTGCCCAGGGTCTACTTTATGCTTCTGGGAGAGACCGTGGGTCAGGTCACAGAGAAGCTGCAGCTGACGTACATGGAGGAGACGTGTCGTCACTACGTGGCTCATGTGAAGGTCAGTCCTCTCCTTTTTATCCTCAAACTTTGATCTCTGCAGATGTTCATTTGGAGCTGGTGGGAACTTTTATTGTGCATTATGTGTGCTCTTCCAAAATTTTATTTCACAGGGAGGAGCATATTTATTTCTGTTTTTCTTTTAAAGTTGGTCTCTGACAGCCCTTTTATGTATCTTACTGTGTTGATTTCAGCCTCTAAGTTGGGTTGTGGTGGTCTAGGAGACCAGCGATGATCCCTGATTTTGACTTTTTCTTTTGAGAGGTTTCTCATCCTCTCCTCTCTATGAGCCTCAGTAGTCTTTTCAGAGGAGAGCCTTGGAAGCATGTCTCTGGGTCTGAAGTGATGCTGGACCACACAGCACCTGATGCCTTTCTCAGTGGTCTATTACAGATTACCTCATGGTCACAGCTAAGGCATTTGAAAACTGGTTAGACTGGATTTTTTTCACTTGACTACTTTCTATTTATTTTAGGAATGCATTTTTTGGCAACCCTTCCCCTCTCTAAATAAACTTGCAAATGTTTTTCTCCTCTTGAAATTGTTTGTTAAATACACTTTGCTGCTAATTCAGGAGTCCAGGCTTCGATTAGCTACAGAGTGGCCCCTGCAGGCAGGCAGTGGCAGGGTGGAAGTCCTGGCAGTGCCCGATGCTGCAGGAATGGCCAGATGCTGACCCATGGGCAGGGTCAGAGAGCGGAGGAGGTGGAAGAATGCACTTAATCCAGGCCTCATGGTGGGTGGAATGGGTGTGGGTTTTGGAGACACAGATCCAGTGTGTATTCCAGCTGGATGAGTATTGTGACCTCTCTCAGTCTCAGTCTTTGCATCTCTAAAATGGGCACAGTAATCCTTACCTTGAAAGGTGGTCATCAAGATTAAATTTTACACAATGAATTTACTTAAAGGACCTTGAATGATGTCTGCTAAATAGAAAGCAACCAAATTATTATTATTTGGTTGGGCTGTGTATAGTTGCCAATATTCTTTTTGACTTACAAAAATGGAAAATTCGTATAGCTCAACCTAATATTATTTATTAGCCACTGGATTTCTGACTGATAGTTTGAAAAGTCTGCAGACTGGAGATGAAGTGTCCTCCTGTTCATGCCAGAGCAGAAGAATAACAGCTGCTTCTAGATGCTTCAGGGTTGTATATAGAGACATGCCCCACACACCCATGGCACTTGGCCTGGCCCAGAGCCCATGAGTCCATGCCCCTCAGATGCTTTTCAGTGGGACTGGGCTGTGTCTTCTGCCAGGACTCCTGCAGGGGCCTGCCCAGACCAGCTGCCCAAGGGCTTGGGGTGCTGGCCATTTATAAAGCCGCTGCTGAGCCTGTTAAGCCCCACACCCCTGCCCCTCAGTCTTAGATTACACTGGCGTGTTGGTGCCTTTGGTGGGGTAGGAGGCTGCTCAGGACTGGCCCGTAGGGAAACACTGTCGGGCCTCTGAATGCCTGTGCTTGGTGTTTTTATACCCTCTGTGGACAGGGCAGCTACTCTTGGGCTTCCTCATGCTGGGTCTGTTCCACAAAAGCTTTCCTTCAGGTTTCTTTGCACTTCTTGCTTTGGCTGAGAAGTTACCCTTTGTTCCTCATTACCAAGGGTGCTGGCTAGGAGATGCCGCATAGAGCCTGCAGGCGTTTGCAGAGTACACTCAGGGAGTGGCAATAGTGAAGTGCAGACCAGAGGCAGGGCTGTTTCCGTGGAGGCCCCTGAGGGTTACTGGGGAGGAGCAGGGCTATGCAAGGGGTTGATCCTGCTACTTCCTGATATTTAGGGTTGCCAGACTTGCAAGTAAAATTATAGAACTCCTAATTAAATCTGAATTTCAGATCAACAATGAATAATTTTTTAGTATATGTCCCAAATATTTCATGAGAAATATTTATTCTAAAAACATTTTGTTGTTTATCTGAAATTTAAATTTGACTTGGCATCCTGTTGGCAGATTCAACTCTACTTATATTCCTCTACCTAACAAGCGGCATTTCTCCACTCAAGCCAGACCTGGCCGACAAGAAGAGAGACTGAGATGATGGTTAGGAGAGTTGAGAGGCAGAGATCAGAGCCCTCGAGTGCAGATCCAGCACAGACCTTGATGTGATTATTTTGGTCATTCTAGGGAGAGCACAAGAGCAGGCCTGCTTTAGTGAATCGAGACCTAGAGTCATTTGGATATGGTGATTGCTTGGCCATTTTCTGATGCAAGGAGGTGGGAGTGGAGAAATATACCAGATAGACACATATCTTTGAGGCCTTTATGGTTCAAGAGGCAACATTTCTGCCAAGGGACAGTCAAGGTGGCTGATACTTTATAGCCATGAGAATGTTTATTTCTGCCAGTTACTGTCTGGGCTGTCACAGAGGACTGGGCGAATGGCAGAGTGCACCCGCAGGATGAGTGCTAATGGCTTGGTGAGCTGTCCACAGTGGGGGCAGCAGGCACCACCCCTGACGTGCCAGCTGTGGGAAAACAGCTATGGAAGCTGAGGCAGGAAGCAAGGATTGGGGGAAGGGAAGGGGCAGCTGAGCTACCTCCCGGAGCAGGGCCTGGGGCCTGGGGAGTGGCGGTCAGGGCCTCGGAGCAGGATGCAGGCTCTACTGCAGGGGAGCTTTCTCAGTGGAGCCGGCTCTCGGCTTTATGGACAAGTCAAAGAAGATAAATAAAAGCATTCTGGCTTATCACACACCATATGGCTAGCAGACAGTGGGGCCGGCATCAGGGGCTGGGCCTGCTTTGTTTAGGCTATCTTTAGGTCTTCTTTTCTTTTTTTCTTCAAGCCTATTCCAATCTCTTTTTTTCTCCCTCTCCTTTTCCCTGGAAATTTTCTTTCCATATATGGTGATAAGTGACTTTATCATGGAAGACCGCACGGGCTAACACCTGCTTTCCAGGCTAACTGTCTTATACCCGGCTTTCTTCTATTCACTGTCTGGTGGGGGCGCCTCCGGAGTGTATAGGATTTTGTGATAAGCCATATCCTCCTTATCCCCGCAGGGGCAGGGAGCAGGTACGTTCTCAGGGCCTCACTGGGGTCAGCAGAGCTGAGGCAGCTCCAGCTGCTTCCTTGGGTTCTCTGCCTGAGTCTACACAGCCCAGCTTATCTTCCCTCTTCCCCCAGACCAGCCCCCTAGTCAGTCAGGCTGGAGGCTTCTGGAGGCTCTCAGTCACAGGTGAAAGCCCCACACCTCCCCTCAGCTCTCCAGGCCTGGCCTGAGCTGACCTTTCTAGACCCGTCTTCTGCCAGCACATCCCCCGCGCCGCAGCTCTCGTCAGGATCTGCCCTTTCCTCCTGGAACCTGCTCCTTACGCTTCTTTGCCTTGGTTCTTATGTTCACAGAAGTCAGAGGCCTGGTTTGTGTCATATTCACATAGAACCACGCACCACTTGCATGGTTTTTACTTTTTCTTTTGTCTTAAACTCATACTTCCTGCGGTACCTTCTTTCATATTTTCTCTTTAAATCAGCCAACTTTTGGTCTCAAAAGAATTTAAAACAGAAACTTCGTACCTTTCTATAAGCAGAAAACCATCTAACATGCACAAAACAGAAAGTAACTGTAAAAATAAATATATCGAAGACACAACAGTGTCCTAGAATTCTAGCTGGATTTCATTGTTTGTCAAAGTCGCTGATAAAACACCCACTCCATTCGTGTGTTAGAAACGGAAATTAGCAAGTTCTAGGGAAGGCTTAAGGACATACTGACGCCACACTGGAACTTTCTTCCGGATGCATCCGGAAGGACTGAGGGGAGTTGACCGGGGAACAGCTTTTCAAATCCGAGTGTTCTTTTACGGAGTCGTGCCTGTGTGCCGTGGAAGTCCACCTTGCGGGCCCCATCTGGGAAGCCCTGGCCATGTTCCACTTCCAGCAGATGTGCCTTGCCCCATCCTACCTGCTGAAGGCTTGCTGTTTTTCAAGGCTCAGTCCACAGGCTTTGGACATCCTCAGTGCCAGCTACTGTCCTAGGCCCTGGGGGTGCCACTGTTATCTTCCTGACTTCTTGGAGCTTGTTCCATGCTGCCTGACTCCTGCTTTGGGAATCCTTGTCAGGTGGAAACTTGTTGGAGTGACTAATTGAGTAAGCTGGAGTGGGGGATCACAAAGGCTTCTGATATGAAGTGGGGCCTGCTCACCTCTCTCTGGACCGACTGCTGGGAAGTGATGGCCTGAGATGATGCAGAAGGGAGTTTTGCATGCATGGCCTGTGCTGAAGAATACATGCAGGTGTCCTGTTGTTACTCCATTGTTTTCTGGTTTATGTGTTCTTACCTGGATCACAGCTGTGCTGCATCTTCTGATCCTGCACAATACCTTGAGAGCACAGGCCTTTTGTGAGATCAAAGCTTATGCATGACAAGCAAATAAGCAGGCTCTTCAGGACCTGGGAAGCCATGGCGATGTTCTGAGTCTGATGCAGGGATGGCAGAGAAGCCCAGGCAGTGTGGGGGCAGTGATGCGGTTCCCTGCTGTGAGGCTCCGTGACACCCTCTAGAGGCATTCGGGGAGCTTTTTTTGAACAGAACCATGTGTCAGACACTGTCAAGAAAGCCAATAATGGGGTTATTGTTAAAAACAAAACACAACAGTCTACACTAGATAAGGGAATATGCACATTGGCTTTTCTAAGAAGCTGCAGATGTTCATGAGGTTGTTCTTTTATGTTCCTGAAGGGTTTCTCCAGGAACTTTGAAACCTACGCTACTGCAGCTCCTTCCTTGCTTTTGTGGACAGATGCTCATCCTGGCCTGGTGAAGGGTGGGACATCACCCTGGCCACCAGAGGTCATGCCCTGGGCTCTGCACAGGTGTTTTGGCCTCTTTCCATTTTCACATCCAACAAAATGCCTTGGAACGATGGCTTCAATCACATGGCATGCTGTGAGTTTAGAGTGTTGGGTGCTGGTTTTCAGAGGTGATCGAGGCTTTTTTAACTTGTTGAAGAAACAGATCGTTAAGAAAGGGAGATTAACTTGGAGTTTATAAGAACTCTGAGAAAGAGGAAAAGAAAGAAAAACAATAAAAGTTTCTTCTTTATCTGGAAAACAATATGCTGAATCTCTGGGTCATCTTGAGAAGCCGAAGAAATAGCTAAGAAAAAAAAGTTGTAGGATTTGGCAAAAAGGGATACCAGCCTTAGATATGAGGTCTTCTGAAAACTTTTAAAATTTGATTTTGAATCAGTTGTGTGTGTATAGTTAAAATCTTTAAGTGTTTCTAAAAGTTGTCAAAGAGAGAATGTCTCTCAGCTATCCCATTTTCCTCCCAAAGACAACCACGGTTCCATTTTCTTATGTGTCTTTCAAAAGCTTCTCAAGAAATACAGAAACCTGTGTGTGTATCTCCTTTTATTTTATGCAAATGGTAGTATACTGTGTGCACACTGTGGTAAAGCTTACTTTGTCTTTTAAAATATCCAACAGCAGAATGGAGAAACAGATTTCGGTAACTGCACAAAATCCGTCTGTGCCAGATGGACTACAACTCAGCAATAACAGTATCATGTTATTATGACACACATGATAACATGAGTGACTTTTGAAAGCATTATACGGAGTGAACAAAGCCAGACACAAAAGGCCACCTACTGTATGATTCCATTTCTATGACATTCTAGAAAAGGCCAACTAAAGAGAAAGCAGATGGGCAGTTTTCAGCAGCCAGGGACTGGTGGAGGGGCTGGTGATGACTGGCTTCAAAGAGGGATGAGGGAACTTTCTGGGGTGATGAACATATTCCAGAATCATGATTGTAGTGGTCGTATGGCTGCATTTATTAAAACTCATCAGAGTGCACACCTAAAGTTAGTGAATGTTATATATGTAAATTATATCTCAAATTTATTTTTTAAAAAAGTATTGTAGAGATTGTTCTATATTGGTGCATATAGAGCTTCCCTGTTCTTTTTCAATAGTTCTTTTTCACGACTCCCTGATTTATTTAACCTGCCCAGGTGGTCCTCTATATGTCAGTTCCAAACTAACCTGATCTGGAGCTTGTAGACTAGTCATCTTAGTTTGCTTCTTCAGAAGAGGCTCCTCCTCTTTCCCCTAGATCTTTAGTATCCTGGTTGAGGACCCCTGAGAGGACAGTATGGAGGGGCCTTGGTGGTCTCTAAGGTGGCCTTGGACATGTGTCCTACAGAAGACAAGCCTCTCAGCTATGGGGTGCCCAAGGGAAATGGGAGATTTTTCTTGATTCCTAGAGTTGGCTTTGTGCCTTTGGCAGGCTCTCCTGGTCTGTAGGTAGCATAGGTGGCCTGAATGTTTGCTAAGGGGTGCTGGAAACGAGTTCAAGAAAAGAGGGAAGGCTAGGATGCATAGAACCGATGTGTAGGAAGCCACCATCATCATCCAGCTCCGGTGTGAAGCTGCTGCTCATATGATATGCTCTGCTCACACAGATGACACTAAGGAACTGGGAAGCTGGGCTTTGGAGACCTCGCTGGAAGTCAGCTCACTGAGTGTGGATTGCCTTGACCACCTCCTCTAGAAGGCCGTGTTGTGCATTGCTGGAGAGCAAACAGTGGATAAATCAAGAAGGGAAAGGGTGTGGTGAATGTTCAACATGGGGGCTGATATCTCCCATGAGCGCTGTTTGGCCATTGATTTCTTTCTTGGGTGCGATGAAGGGCTCTTAGTCTTCTGCATTTAGAACATACCACGGAGGACATTGTGATTAACATAGGAAGTCACAAGAATTCTGATCCAAAGGCTTTGCCCACTTTAAATTCTTTTTTGAAATGGAGCTGATTTAAATATGTAAATATAGTCATGGCCTTGACACTTCAGTGGTTTTTATCATAAGCCTATTTGTACTGTATATGAGATGCAGTTTATGGTAATGGTGGATAAAATTTTTATTTTAAGAGGTGACTTTCTGTTTACAAATATTCACTTACACTGGGTTTATCTATTAATATATACTGTTGATACCCTTTTAACACTGGTATTCTTTGAAGTCACACACATTAATGTGTTCTGTTTTATTGGTTTTGTATTTAAATTTGAGATGTGATTATAAAGGATTGTAAAGATTCTTCTGCCTCAAACCTTGAACTTAGATATTCATTATAAGCATGATTCCCTTCAAAGTAATCACTTTCTAGTCATTCTTATTTTGAAATTTTTTTTTGTGTGTGGTTTATTTATTCACTTTTATTGTGATCCATTTTTACTCTAGGAGTTAACTTGAATTTTGGAAGCAGTAAGATTTCTCTGCAGTCTTCTCTAGTAGATAACAGTATGTTTGGGGGAAAGGGAGGTATAATAATACAGGTATTAGTATTAAAGAATTTAGTTATTAAACTCCCTTTGAAAATGATTTTAAAAGTAGAATTCCCACAATATTCAGGTTAATAGTGATGGAAGCAGCTAACAGTAATTGAGCATTTAGTATGTGCCAGTTACTTCAGTTACTACATGTGAGATAGTTACTGTTTTTATCCTCGTTTTACTGTTTTGAAGACAAGGCAGAGAGAAGTTAAGGAACTTGCTCACAACTATAGTTGACAAATGGCAGAGGTAGGAGTTAAACCTGCAAGTCTGGCTCCTAAGACTTGGGTTTAAACCACTGCGTTGTAATACCCCTCATAAATCTAAGCTAGAACTATTAGTAACTAGTACTTATTATACGCCAAATACTCTTCTACAGGCTTCATATGAAGAAAGAGAGATTAAGTAACCTGACTCAGCCTGTGAACTAGTGAGAGGTTTCACTGCCTCTTCCTACTAGAGTCCTGGGACCATCTCTGTGTTGAGCATATGCCCCTAGAGGTGGCAGCTTTTGGGGGTTTACGTTCTAGAGCAATGGTGGACTGCTAATGCTTAACAACTAGCTCCTGGAAAGAAGGGGTGTGACTTTTGCAGCATTTTGCAAATTTCCCTGGTGTAAATACTCTCATCATGTCTGATTTCAGGCTACCCATGCGACATCACTGAACGTGGAGTTAGGGACAGATGCACAATAGCACACGGTTGTTTAGTATTTCCAATAGCTCTGCATATCCTTAAGAGCATAATGATAGCAAACTGGTAACATAATTAGGAAGTTATGAGTTTTCAGTGTTTATTACCTTTATCTTGATATAATTTACTTACTTTTAAGTTTATTCAATTTAACGTTTAATAATAGCTGCGTTTAACAACCCCGGCTCGTAAACTTTCTGGAAATTGAACAGTTGGCCTTTGGAAACCCAGTGCAGCAGCTCCAGCACCCGACTGAATGTGTTGAGGGTTTTGTTGTTGTTATTTGTGATTTTAGATTCCTGGGCTTCAGGTGCTCACTGGCTCCATGGGTATGTTGCATACTGGTGAGTACTGGGCTTCTAGCATGTCAGTTAGTAAGTTGGTCACAGCACTCAAGTCGTGCCTGAGGCACAGATGTTTGATTATCAGTCTTTTTTCTTTCTTGTTTCCTGTGGCTTTTTAAGTTGATGAATAATAGGAAAGTCAATTTGTGGGTTCAGTTTAACCACCAGACAATAGCTTTTCTGTTTGTACATTGAGTTCAGGGGTACTCTGTATTTTGACTGGCTTTATTAGATGGTGTAATTGTTTCCATTTGAAACAATGGAAAAGATTTCATTTAAATTTATTGATATCTTATTCTTCACCCACGTGCCACGCACATTGGGATTCTGTTCGGAGCCCTCTGCACTCTGAAGAGGCACGAATTGCTGACCGTTGGGCTTGCTTGGAGGGGACTGGGAATTATTACCTCCCACAGGACTGTTTAAACTCTGGAAATTTTCTTACCTCCTGCAGTTGAATTTGATCCTAATTAGTGCAGAGTGAAGTAGCTGTGAACAACCTTTGGTTTTCTTGCTTGGTGCCTTGATCAAGTGAGACGGAAGGGCTGGTCCTGCCCTTTTCTTACAAATCGCTTTAATCAGAAATAACATATCAAGGTGGCCCAAATTGTGTCATTATTCTTTCCCTTGCCTTCTCCACCCATTCCCAAGGCAGCCATTCCTAAGGTCATTTGGAGAATTCTCTGTTCTAATAAGTGGGCTCCACATGGCCCAAGGAGCAACAGGCCTTGGAATCAAGGCTTCTTTGAGTAGTAGCCGGTTGCTCAGTCTACCCCAAAGAGCTGCCTCACCAGACCGCCCCACCTCTTGGCCACACAGACACCAGACTTGGAAGGAGCCCTTGCCATCTCTGTGCACCCACATAGAACTTTGGTGTCCGAGACACATCTAACTTCAAGTGATGGGCCCAAGAGGGCCTCTGAATGGAGATGAATGAGTCCAGCGGACACAGCCACACCATGCTCTCGTGAAGGCGGCAGACCATGGGCCAGCTTGCTGGGCATCCAGGGCTGACTGCAGAGGCTGGAGGGAGTGGCTTTCAAGGCAAGACTGATAATGAAAGTCATGTGTTTGGGTGGCAGTCACAAGCAGGGGAAGTGGGGGAGCCAGCCTCACTTCGTGCTGTGCGTCACAGTAAGATAGGACACAGATGCCGAAGTAGACGGCTACAGCTGGATCTGGGTAAAGGTGGTGGTGACGCGTCTGTGCAGAGAATTTCTGTTTTGAAGAAAGACTGGGAGCCAGCTAAGGTTTCCTGAGGGCCTGTCGTGTCTCAGACTGTCACATTCGTTTCTCTGTCATGTGTGCTTAAGTCCATTTTAGATGACCCCTGGTAAAGAAAGGAAGCCTGGCCCCTGAAGCCTCATTGCATGGGATAAGGGGACCAACATATTCTGTGGTTGTACTGGCAAATTATTATTTATTTCTTATTTTATAAAAGTATAGATTTTATTTCTGCCTATATTGTTAGAGAAAATCATTATTTTTAGTCAATGTATTAGTATTAAGATCATGACCTCTTTTTTTCTCATTTTGGAAGGGGGATACTTTTATACTCTTTAATGAGAGTCATTTTCTCAGTAAATATTTGATTGGCTTGAAGTTAAGTGGGTAGGGGTAAATTATGAAAGTACTGGACTTGAGCAAACTTTTGACAAATAGTGCTCTCTTTTTCTCTTTGAGCATATGTGTATGTGCATGCATGTACTCTAGCTCTCTGTGTATGTTACACACACGTTTTTCACACAAAACATTTTTTATTTTGGGCCAGTTGCGGTGGCTCATGCTGGTAATCCTAGTACTTTGGGAGGGTGAGGCAGGCAGATCACCTGAGGTCAAGAGTTCGAGACCAGCCTGGCCAACATAGCAAAATACCGTCTCTACAAAAATTAGCCTGGCATGGTGGCACATGCCTGTAATCCCAGCTACTCAGGAGGCTGAGGCAGGAGAATTGCTTGAACCCAGGAGGCAGAGGTTGCAGTGAGCTGAGATCATGCCATTGCACTCCGGCCTGGGAGACAGAGCAACCCATCTCAAAAAACAAAACTTTATTTTGGGATAATACCAGTCTTATAAAAAAGACATTAGGATAGCACAAGGAAATACTGTAAATTCTTCACCCAGATTCCCTACATGTCATTTGCTTTGTAATTTTCTATCTATTCGTACTCCTTACCTGTTTGAGAGTAAGTCAGAGGCATGATGCCCCCTTTCCCCTAAATACATCAGGGGTATTTCCTGAGAACCAGGACATTATTTTACATAGCCATTGCACAATTATTGAAATAAATTAAGTGATGCACTACTATTAGCTAATCTATAGAACTCACTCAGATATCACCAGTTATCCTAATGTCCTTGGCAGCAAAAGGAAATCCCATGCTGTTGCATTTTCTGTCATGTCTCGTTAGTCTGAAACAGTCACTCAGCCTTAGTCCTTCATGTCCTTGACATTTTTGAAGAGTACAGGTCAGTTATTTTATAGAAGGCCTGAGTTTGTCTGTTTCATCATGATTAGATTCAGGTTGTATGTTTTCTGCAGGAATACTACAGAATACTTATGTGCTATATATTTAAAAACATATACACCTATCATCACTGAAGGTATACATTTTTAACTCCTCCTCTAAAGTGGTTTTCCAAAGTTAGTTCCCATCCCCAAAAGGGAGCTTTTTGTCATTGAAAGGGTGATTCTGAGAGTAGGATAGCTTGCTCATCACCTCTCTCCTCTGCTCCTGGGAGCACAGGTGAGTTTCAGCTCTGGGGAAGGTGATCATTTGGGTCATTAGTAGGGCTTTGAGTACCATGGTGTCTGCAGGGAGCTCCCAGTTCTTACCGCAGGCTGAGAAGAAAACATAATATCTTTGGTCTTCACAGAGGTATCAGATAGGAATTCCACTCAGCTTCCAGGAATCGAGACTCGCTGACAGAGGGCTTAAGCACATCAAGATAATTCCTCTCTCTGCTAGAGGAAGAGAAGTTGCTGATGTTGGTTCAGTGGCGGGAGGATGCAGTTCCCTGACCTTTCACTTATTCAGGAAATGTGCATTACCTACGTACTATGCCGTAGGGTGGTACTATGCCGTAGGGTGGTACTATGCCATAGGGTGGTACTATGCTGTAGGGTGGTGGGCCTTCAGCTCTGCTGTGAACAGACAAGGATCCTTGTCCCCCTGGGAGTTTATATCCCAGTAGGGGGAGACAGACAATAGATACAATAAAGAAGGAAGTTAAGGTGCCTTAGAAGATGGTGAGCCTATGGAAAAAAGGAAAACAGAGCCCAGTGAAGTGGGTTGGGAATGCAGACATGAGATTACGGGGGTCAGGGTGACCTCACTGAGGAGGTGTGATTTGAGCAAAGCCTGAAAGGAGGCTGGGGAGTTAGCACAGCAGGTTCCTGGAGGAGGAGATCAGACCAGTGTCTGAGTGTCTGGCATGTCTGAGGAGGAGCAGGGAGGCCAGTGTGGGTGGTGAGGTCAGAGTGGCAGTGATGGTTGTGGGGCGGGTCGGGTTGGGCTTCATAGGCCTTGGGAAGGATTTGCCTGTACTCAGAGTGAGATGGGAGCCCTGTGAGCGATCTGGATGGGGCGGTGTCGTGGCCTGCCTTCCATCTTTGCAGGCCTCTGCAAGTGGCTGTGTTGGGATGGCTTGTAGGAGGCGGAAGAGCAGCAGGAACAGGGTTAGGAGACTGAGAGCTGAACAGGGAGGAGGGTGGTTCCGCTGGGCCCATAGTGGTGGCACTGTGAGAAGGGCCCCAATGCTGCATACATTTTAAAGGCATTTCCTGAGGGTTTGATCGTCAGCTGTGAGGGAATAAGCTATCAAGGGTGACTCCAAGCTTTTCAGCCTGAGTACTTAAAAGGATGGAGTTGTCAATGGTGGTGTTTTCAACTGAAGGTGCAGGTGAGCAGATTTAAAGGGGAAGAGCTGGGGTTTGTTTTTGGACACTGAGTTTGAGGGGCCTAGTAGAAGTTTAAGTGTGGATGCGTTTGCAGGAGTCTTCAGTTTGAGTAAGAACTATCAGTTTGGGAGTCGCCAGCAGTCAGGTGGTATTTAAGCCGGGAGATTTGATGAGATCACCAAGGGCGTGAGGGGAGATAGAGAAGAGAGGGGACCAAGGGCCGAGCTGTGGGCACTCCAACACCAGGAGCACCTTTTCCTTTCACCCCTAAAATGGCTCTGGGGCTCTAGCCATTGTATCTGTTCTTCATGCAGGAAGAAGGGGGATGTGCAAACGGGCTCTTTGTAATCTGGTATGAGGCCCCTATAAAGAGCCTCCAGTGACTTGTGTTTACAACTCATTGACCATCCGTATTTTAAAAGAAGTTGGAAGATGCCTGAGTACCAGCTGGACAGCTTATAAATCCTGTGACTGTAGAGTTTTGTTCTCCAGCAGAACTCTGTGATGAAGGAACTGTTCCGTATCAGCACTGTCCAATATGGTGGCCACCGACCACATATGACTGTGAGCACCTGAAACGTGGCTAGTGCCACTAAGGCATTGACTTTTTACTTTCCTATAATTGTAATTAATATAAATTCAAACTGAAATAACACATGTGGCTCGTGGCTACCATGTTGGATAGTGCAGATATTGAAGTTTGAATTTTAAGGAGAGGGAGACACGCTGCACAGACAACTCACAGCTCCTGCTGCGGGACGGCATGGAGCCCCCGAGGGCACGCGTCACACAGGTCAAGCCGCACAGCCAAATGGAAATACAAATAACAGGTTGAGGTCAGATGGACTGTTTCACATTGTACTTGGACATGCTGATTAAAAGTGTGGCGTGGACCATAATCTCTCCCTCCAGTGCTTCGGAGCAATCACACACAAATGTTTATATCCACATATAGGCCCCGTATACAATGGGGGACACAGAACAGAAGGTTGGATGGTTCACCTTGAGTGAGTCCTTCAAAGGATGTCACCATCTTGCGTGTGCTGTTTTCTGTTTTCAGTGGCACAGAACTGGATAAAAGGTAGCAGTGCAGAGGATGGAAGTGGAATTCCTGGGTGGGAAAGGGAAGGCATTTTAGGTTTGAGACATCCTGCCTGTTGATATAGAGAGGCCCTCCTTCCTGATGCTCTTGCTAGTGCTGGGTGGAGAGATTTCTTTCTCAACATGTGTGAAGCGCATGAACTAAAGTGCTGTTCCTGCTTGGCATGGCCGGGCTGGGCTCGACCGGGTCTCCCTCAGATCAACCACATGGTCTCAGGCAAGTTCCTTCACCTTTACTACTGAGCTTCAATGTTCTCAGCTGAAATAGGGGGAATAATGCTGGATTCTCAGTAGGGGTCTGGTAAACACTGGGCCCCTTTTCCCTTCCCTTCTGCCCTGCAAATCTTTTCCCCTTTCTAACTGCCTGTGCATTTGGAAGGGGTCAAGCTTCGTTTCATAGTTGTTTGGGGGATTAAAAAATTATTAGAAGCAGATGGTGAGAAGAAAATAGAAAGTATGGAGCAAATAGGCAATGCGGGAAGAGAAGAGGGCAGCTGGTAAGGCAGCTCTCGTAGGTGGCTCATTCTTTCTCCCTGGAGCAGAGCGAGCCAGAGCCTCTCGGTCATCTTCATGGGCCGGTTGACAAGCACTCCTCACTTTAGCATGCACGTGAAGCCCCTGGGACCTTGCTCAGTGCAGATCCTGGCACAGCAGGTCTCAGGTGGATTTCTAGCAAGCAAACTCCTTGGTGATGCCAGTGCTCCTGGTCCATAGACCACAAAACAAGCGCGTAAGGAGCTTGAAGACATAGACACCAAAAGTTACAAGGGAAGAGGGACAAAGACAGACTACCAGCCAGCAGTTGATGCAGGTATTGGAAGTGAGTGGGCCTCGGAGAGGCCAGTTGCCTCTGTCCTCACGCTGACCATGAGAGCGAGTGCTCCTCATCAGCGACGTGGGACCAGGCTTGTGTCAACTGCACTGACTTCATATGGCCCTCTGCAGCCCACCAGCCCATGCTAATGTGTGTTAGTGGAGGGGGTGCCCCTCACAGGAGGGTGGTGTGGGCTCTAATTTCTTCTGCATTCTCTGCCTGTTGCTGGAAGGACAGTGTTGTCAGCAGTCAACTGACTGAGCATGATTTTTCAGCAGTTTTGTTTAACGTCACTGCAGGGTTTTTGGACACAGCTATGTAAAAAATGTATTTCCCCTCCCCAGAGACCAGGAAGCTCTTGAAGTATAAGCTCTTATTAAGCAGAAAATTTTAAAGTGGTTTTCCTTCTCCTTTCTTTGGGTCTGCTTACTTGGGGCAAACAGAATATGAGAAATTGCATGGGTCCTTCCTGCATTTTGTGAGAAAATAGTGGCCTCCTATATTTCTTCCCTGACAGGTTACTGTGGGCCACCAGCTTCCTTGGTGACTTCTGTTTTGCTGATGGGGAATTTGTTGGTTGCAGTGAGTATGCTGTGTGTGGCAGAAAGGATTCTGTCACCTACAGAGAGCCAGGGAAGCTCCCAGGCTGAGAATGCCCACCCCTTTGAAGCAGCCATCTACAGGTGTCCTGGGGTCTTTTCACAAGGCAGCCCTAGCCCCACTTTGTGGGAGTTGGAACCATGGTGGATGAGTAGTTTATTCATATACATCCCAGGAGATTTGTGTGAAAAGGGTGACAGAGAGTTGCCTCTTTTAAAAAAGTGTATTAAGGGCTATGTAAGTAAAAAGAAATTAAGTTGTAACAATAACAATAGCTATCTTTATTGAGCATTTACTATGTGCTGTGTGTTTTACATGCACATAAAGTCCTTATGAAGACAATTACATATGATAATTATTAATATATGATTATTTACAGGATTGTATCAGAATTATATCTACATATAGAAAAATAAAATAAAATCTTATTTTAGCATTGAGGGATCTGAGAGTTAAAGCATTTAATTTGTTTAAGAGCTCACAGGAGAGAAATCCAAGATGGCCGATTAGCAACAGCTCAGGAATGTAGCTCCGAGTGAAAGCGCAGAGAACGAGTGGACGCCGCACTTTCCGACAAATTTTTGTTGCCCACAGACCGGGAGATTCCCAACAGAGGAGCCACATGGGTCGCCAGTGTGACTCTTTTGGCTGGCGCGGCTGTTTTGCCGGCACCCCAGCACGGTGCTTCTCGGTGCGGAGTATACGGGACAGACGGGCTCGGCTGGTCCCATCCCCACAAGGAAAATAGCAATTGGAAGTGCTGAGGACTGAGAGTTTCACAGCAAGCACAGCAAACCCGGGAAGGTCCGGCTCTGTAGGGAACGGGCATCCGCCAAAGGAAAACTAAGAAACAGAAAAACTTCATTAACGGGCAGAGAGAGATCCAAGATGGCCACGTAGCAGCAGCTCAGGATTGTAGCTCCCAGTGAAAGCGCAGAGAGCGAGTGGATGCCACAATTGCAGACGAATTTTTGATGCCCACAAACTGGGAGATCCCCAGCGAAGGAGCCACATGGGTCACCAGCGCAACTCTTTTGGCCGGCGCGGCTGTTTTGCCGGTGCCCCAGTGCGGCGCTTCTCGGTGCAGAGTATACGGGACTGGGTACTCTTTTAGTCGGGCTCCGCTGGTCCCATCCCCACAAGGAGAAAAGCAATTGAAAGCACTGAGGACTGAGAGTTTCACAACAAGCACAGCCGAACCCAGGAAGACCTAGCTCTGTGGGAAAGGGGCGTCCACTGAAGGAAAACTAAGAAACAGAAAAAACTTCACCACCAACAAGCCAGACGTCCCCTCAGAGACCCAATCTGAAAGTCGGCAATTACAAAGATGACAGGTGGATAAATCGACAAAAATGGGAAGAAACCAGTGCAAAAAGGCTGAGAACACC
>CAUYQU010007406.1:0-48104 GCA_963574635.1 Cheracebus regulus
ATAGGGGAGGGAAAGCAGAGGGTGCAGAGGTTGGGGAGAGATAATATGAGAAGAAATGCCAGATATAAGTGATGGGATGATGGAGGCAGCAAATCACCTTGCCATGTATGTACCTATGCAACAATCCTGTGTGATCTGCTCATGTACCCCAGAACCTAAAGTACAATTTAAAAAATGTACAATTATTGTATCTCAATTTTAAAAAGCTAAAATAAGAAAGATTACAATAAAAAAAGTATTTTCATGTAAAAAGGATAAAACAATCATACAACAGTATTTCTGTGATTAATTAATCTGCATCTAAATGAAGCACTAAATGAAAAAGTAAAATAATAAAACTGCTAATGACAATTAATATATTTATAACAGATGCCAGGAATGACTTTGCATATACATTATGTATAGTCCACAATTGGAGACAGTGAAAGTGGTGTAAAATTGAATTGTTAAATGTATGAATTCCAAATATATGATTTTTAATCTATTATGCCAATATTTATTTATTTTAAAAATATGATTTTTGAAAATATTTAGTCGTTTTTTCAAGTCACAAATCTGCAGAAATTCTTCCTTTACAGTTTATACACAGCATCGAGCAAAGCATCTTGCTTAGAGTATGTCTTTATTGCATGTTTATTGAAGTCAAACAGTAACAAGTCCTACAGGAAAATCTGTCATTTATTAAGGAGCATTGTTTTGTATACTATACAATTATTACTCTTGGAGATTAAATACTTTAAGTTAACTCTCTGGTCTTAACCTTATTTAATTCAAAATGTTACCAAATTGAATTAACCAGTGTATTAAGCAGAAAATACTTAAGTGCATTTTAACATTTCTCTTAATTCATTCCTCATGAAACAAGTATCTACCACCTTTAAAGGAATGTGACACTGGTGGCCCAAAGAAAATACATCTTCCATGACAATTATTCTGAAGTGGCAGGGAGAAACCAAAAGCCTGTTGTTCATTGATAGATAAAGAATGTCTGTAAAAGTACCTATATCTTTACATTTTACTTTTTTTTACCATGTATATATGCAGAGACAACTTAAAAAGAAGAGAAGACTTCCTTTTATTATTATTATTTTTTGATTTGAGGTTTCCCTTTGTCACCAGGGCTAGGGTGAAGTGGTGCAATCATGGTTAACTACAGCCTCTATCTTGGCTCAAGCAATTCTCCTGCCTCAGCCTCCTGAATAGCTGGGATGGCAGGTGTGCACCCCCATATTCTGCTAATTGTTTTTTTTATTAATTTTTTGTAGAGACAGGGTTACACCAATTTGTCTAGGCTGGTCTCAAACTCCTGGGTTTAATCCTTCTGCCTTGACCTCTCATATTGCTGGTATTACAAGTGTGAGTCACTGCACCTGGCCTACTACACTTGTAAAAGGACACACCAACTGTACAAACTCCATATAAAAAAACTAGTATAAAAATAGCATTTGTTTAGGATTTGTTCATTTATATTTTAGTTTTGACTGATGGGTTGATAAAGGTTACAGATATCTGAGTAGCTTTTTAAATCATACATAGGAAGCTTTACTTAAATGTGTATTTTAAGAAAAGTAAGCATAACATTAAATTAACCAGAAAATATATGTTAAACACATCTTGCATGATCTGCTGGAATATTAATAACCCATTTAATTTAGTTCTCTGTCTTCATCTTAATTGACCTTTCAGCATCATTTGACACTGTTGATTGCTCCTTCCTCCCAGATATACTTTCTGCAATTGGCTTCTAGGACACAACATTCTCTTCTTTCTTTTTTCCCTTTATATATTCTTGATTGCTACTAATCAATCTCCTCTGCAGCTTCCTCCTTTTCTTCTGGACCTTGAAATGCTGAAGTGCCCCATGACTTAGTTTCATTGTGGGCTTCCTTGTTTTTCTACACACACTTGCTGGTGATCTCATCTAGTCTCACATCTCTACATACCACTGTTATGGTGGTGCTTCCAGCTTTATTTCTCCAGCATACACTTTTCCAAAAGGCTTACTTTTATTTGTTCAATTGAATCTAATGAGCATTACAATTTCCACATGTCCAAGGTTAAAACATTAGTGTTGCCCTCAAACTCAGCCCTCCTGGAGTCTACCTGATCTCAATTAACAACTGTATTCTTCTAATTGCTAAGTCTAAAAACTTAGAAGCCATGCTTGTTTTGTTATTTTATAGGCTACGTCTAAATTATCAGTAAATCCTGTTGAATCTATTTTAAAATGGGATCTAAGCATTACCTACCAAATCTATAACCACAGACCTAGTCTGGGTTACTATTATTCTTATGTGGATTAATATTTTAGCATTCTGACACTTTCTAGGCTTCTATTTTCTACCACAGCAGTCTATATTAACACAACAGCCAAAGTGATCCCTCGCACAGAAGGGGCAAACCAGAGTGAAAATTTTATTCGTGGAAGGGCAAAACAAACAAGCTTACAATATTTCAGGTTATTCTTGTTATATGTCATTATCTGAGATTAATGACAGCACCCCACCTACTCTGGAAGAAATATTTATAAGTAGGAGAAAACATGGCAAGAACAGGTAAAGTGAATAAGATTATTCAAAAGATGAAAATGGACAACCCTGGAAGAATCCTACCAATATCCAAAATATTAACCTGCTGATAAGGCAAATTATTAACTATGGCTTTTATTTGTGGTTTTAAAGAAATCATGAGAAAAAAAGCATTAGAAAGAATGACGAAATTTATTCCATTGTTCTACCTTTTGTCCCTGTGATAATGGGATTCTGAGCCAAAGCTTTGGGTCTTTGAGACCTGGGGATTTTATCCACCAAGAAATGGCAACCTCATGTTTCTTAAAAAGAAGAACAATTTAAGTCCAGGAAAAAGGTTTGGAGCACTGAATCTTTAGTGTTACAGAGTTTAATAAAAACTGACATGGGAAATTTCTTCAGCACTGAGTGAAGGGATGATGTCTGTTGGTTCCTGGAATAGTGGGAAATGATTCTATAGTGTAGTGAAAAACTCAGAGTGACAGAATCTCATGTGACTGATTGCAAGGTTAATTAAAGCAGGAAAAGACCTGCATTGGAAATCACTGGGTTGCCAACCTGACATAGGAGCACAGGGCAATGGAGGAATTCTGATCCCTCTATTTTAGGGGAACTCTCCTCACTTGGATTAAAAGGAAGCCACCTATTAAATGATGAAACAATTAAATTTTCATCCACTTGAGAAGGGGAGACTCATGGAAATTTAAATCTTTTTCAAAAAATAAAGTAAATACAACTTCTCTTGCAGTTCAATATTGTAGTAGAATAATCTATCTAACCTCTACGGTAGGTCCAGTCCATATAGAGCAGATATGCATCCAGCAGACTAGATCAAATTTAGACATTTGATAGGGGACCCACAGAAAGAGAAAAAAAAATAAAGTAAGAATGTGACTTAGATATTATAATTTTCTTTCTCACTGAATATTTCTGTAGCACAATAGCAATAGGGATGGTTTAGTGCAAGTTATAACCAAAAATGAAAAGAAAGCAAGTAAATGCATACAATTACTAGGAAACAGACACTAGTCTTTAGTTACAGAATTGTCTTACGAAGGAGAAAAAACCTGAAACCTTAATTGTTAAGTATTCAGCATATTTATAAAAAATTAGGCATTAAGTATTTAAGGTATGTGTAAAAATGTATTTGAGGGCCAATTTCATTTAAATAGAGAAATAATCCAACTGATAAAGAACTCCAGTTAAATTAAGTTTTAATTATTAGTATACTTGAAAGTATTTAGGACAAAAGATGTCATAATTTAAATGAACAGTTATATGAGCATCAAACTATTGATTTAGTTATGAAGGAATTAATTTTAAAAACATATTCATTTAGATTGAACAAAATCCTATTTGGCACCCAAGTGCAATGATTATTGTCAAGTTTTTGTTTCTTGTTTTACATAATTTTCTCTGACAAAACCCCATATAAGGCTTTATCACCAGTACACATTATGTCTCCTTATCTTTATGCAAAGATGACTTGTATGCTATAATTTTAGAGAATATGTAATCCTGCATTACATTACTTTCCAATTAGCTCACTGCTTGTGTAAAAGTAACAAGTAGTACCAAATAGTAACACTTTTAATGTATTTGTTAATAATGAAACTAATTTAAAGTATTAAAAACAAATGATATCTATTATATGAGAGGTAAAAATATTCAATAATATGAGACTGTAGCTCTCAAATACTGTATCTGAGAAAGTGCAAAAGGGTGCAAGGAAAATTTCAGCTATGGTTTGCTTTGGGAAGAGGGAACCAGAAATGTATTGATACAAGCTATAAAACTCCTTATGCTTCTTTCTTTCTCAGAGAAAGTGAGTACAGGAAAAGCTGGAAATGTAGAAAACAGGAAATAAAGCAGTATCAATTAAATATAAAAATAACAAAGAAGCATCAAAAATATGACTTCTGAGATGAGTAATTTTGGTCTCTTTTAAGCTGAGTTCTTATCCAGTTCATCATTTAGTCACATTCCTGAAGCCATCTATAATGTAGTTGGCAGTCATGGCATTAAAAAAAAAAATGAAGGAGTACATTAAGCTCACTTGGTATTATTTATTTATTTTTCCCATGAACACATCATTCACATATTGCTTTATATATATCACTGAAAGCATCACAAAAGACTGGCTTGGCAAAATATCTGGTTTTAGTTCTGGACAAGAATGGAAAGATCCAGTAGTCATAAATCTGTGAGTACAATTTATTGAATACATTTTTCAAGTCATTGTGGTGAGACAGGCAGAATTAAAACAGGACTTTGTGCATGTCTATTTCATTCCATTTTATGTGAAAAGGGCCCACCCTGGACTGGGTCCAAATTGACAGAAGAGATCTAGAAAAGTGATAAATTTTAATATGTCTGTTAGCTGATAGTGATTAATGGGCACATCTCAAACTCTTTAAGAAGTTTGAGATTTAAAGTGTCTCACTGCCTCTAAGTAGATTTATCAGACAGTTAACTTATGTTTCAACAAGGAAAATTACCAACAATAAAAACACTCCCTATCATAAGGTGACTGGAGATATAACTAGTAGAAGAAGGATCTGGGCTTAATGGAAAAAAAAAACCGAGTATATACAAAATAGAATTTTATTTTAGTTTAATCTAATGGAATTAGATGATGGAAATTAATCCAATTTGATGAGAGAGGTTACTAAAATTTTATCATTCAAATTTCACTTATCTAATGGGGCTAATAGAAAATATATTATTTTTGAAAGCCAATTACGTTTTTTAAAAAGTTTTACATGAAATAATAAATATGATGTAGTTGATCCAATCTTCTCCAAAATACAGTATATTCATAGACCAAATTCCCAACAGGAAACAAACATCTACATATAATTTTTGGCTTTATATTCGTATTTTGCCTTTAAATTGATGGCACACGATTTCACGCCACATACTTTTCTTCATAAAGTTTGCCATTAAATGTTAGAATTTACATTATTAAATCATATCAATGAAGACTATCACCTCAAAAAAGTGCTATGTAGAAAATTTTTACTGTTTGAAGAAAACATTTCAAGGAGCACCAAAAACTTTGCTTTTAACGTCCTAGCTCAGTCTTTCCCTTTTCATACCCAGAGAAAACTGTTCTGCAAACATTTTTAAATGAAAATAATTGGTATAAGGAACAAAAATACAGTTACTCCTGAAAAAAGGTAGGAAAACATAGTGAAAGCTTTTTAATATTTAATTAAAACCATTATGTGTTTTTTAAAAAGAAATATATGCTAGGGAATTTTGTTGTCATTATTATTTTAAGAGTGAATGCCATGTGCTGTTTATTTTCGGATTGGGATAATATGTTTCAGTGGTGTAAATTTGAATTGTCTGTTCAACTTAGAGTTTTGAGCCCTCAGTAGGTGTCACACTCTCTGACAGAGGCTATATATTTGGTTTTCATTTCAGGCATCTGAAATAAAGCTTTTCATAAGTAGCCCTTGACCAAACCAACATATATATTCATAATAACCCAAATAGCTCTAACTAATAAGATAGTATTTTTGCATTATAAAAAAAAATGGTCACAAAACTCTGGTAAAGAAGTTGTGTCCCAAGGTCCAAATAATTTGGGAAATATTTTCTTTATAATGTAAAAAAAGAAAACTACATTTATTAAAATTTAAATGACAGTCTCTGTGCTAAACTAGATTATGTGGTATCACATTTAAACTTGCCTACAGCTTGCAAATAGGTTTAGAATCTAACTGCATTACATTGGCTATTATTGTCATTACTCTGAAACGGATCGTCATCATCTCTCATCTGGATTATTGTTTTAACTTCCTTAAAGGTCTCCCTGATTTTACTCTTACTCTCCCTATGGTCTAGACTCAACACAAAAGAGGTATACTGTTAAAACAGATGTCAGATGTCTCATCCCACTGCATAGATTGATCAACTGTTCTATTCAAAGCAAAGCTTTTAAGTGGAGAGAAAAATTCTACAGAATCTACTTTCCCTTCAGTTATGCCCATTCTTACACTGTGACTGGCTGTAGCCACTTCCTCTTCCCTCATTCCTTCTGCCTCCAGTCTCACCATGCCAGCTTCCTTGCTATTTCTCAAACTCTCCAGATTCCTTCTCTTCTTAGGGACTATACCATAGCTGTTCCATATGCCTAAATGATTCTTCCTCTGAAATTAGTACGACTATTTCCTATTTCCTTTGAGGCTTTGCTTAAATATCTCCTTAATGAAGCCTGCTTTGATCATCCTGCTTAAAATTTGTCTATTTTAAAATTTACCTGTCATCTTCTAACTTAAAATATGTCATCCTGCTCAAAATTTGTCTACTTTAAAATTTACCTATCATCTTCTACATAATTCAATTTGTTTAGTATGTTTCATGTTCATTGTCTATCTCCACTTTCAAAACTCTGCAAGGGTAAGAATTTTGCTTGTTCACTGATGTATTAAGTGTATTTTTACAGAAATACATTTAATAAGTAATGATCATTGAGATGCCTCTATGAATGAAGTCTCCATCAATAATACTTTATTTTAGGGTTAAAAAAGAAGTTGCATAAAGGTTTTGTAGCTTTCCAAAAAGCACTTAACTTTTCGGTAGCTGAGTTTTGAATGTAGGCATGCTGATCTGTAAACAGACACAGTCAAGTTCTCAGTTGCACTATGGCCACTAATTTCTACTTTTCCCCTCCATACTAGTTCTTGTTTAGGTTGTGAACTGTGTGTTTATTTTCTATTAAGATTCAAAAAATACCATCTCAGTAAGAAAATAAGTAATTTACTTATATTACTATGGAATGGAATTATATACAGCCATCATGCATAAGAATAATTTTTAGCAATATTGTAAAAATAGTTATTCATCATGCCATAATGTTGAATAAAATGTCAGGATACAAATATGCATATTCAGTGTGATCTTAACATGAAAAAGGCATACTTAGAAAAAAACATTTTAGGTTAAAGGTCAGTTTTTGTGCCTTTAAAATGCCCTACTAACCTGACCAATAAATAAATAAATGGGCATAAGGACAAAGGTGAGAAGATTAGATAAAATGAGGTATACCAAAATATTTTTCACTGGAAAGCAGAAAAATGAATAAGTAACTTAGTAGACCAATAGTAAAAAAGAACAACAACATACACAAACCAAAATAAAATATAATTTTTCAGGGGAGGGCATAAAGCAAATTTAATTTTATCAGAAAACTCTGAGGAATTGGAGGCACAAACCAGTTGTGATGGTAAGAAGTAAGTGAATGGGAGGGTAAAAAATGTAGTGTGACAAGCATAAATAAAGAAAATTTACATACCTTGGCCTGAACAGCAAGCTGATTACGTTTATTCCACCATATTTGTTTCTCTAGAGAATTAGACCAGAAAAGCCCCAGGAACAGTTTAGGGAGGAGTACATAAAGGAGATAAAATTGTAGGGTAAGTAAAAGTCAGTATATTCAAAGGAGTGGCCACAACCTCCTCTTCCATTCAGTTCCAAGAACTGTTAGCTGGGTTTTGACTCATGAAGCAAGAGACTGAACGTATCTCCTCTAAATAAATGAAACAATTCCAAGAGAAAAGTATATCAAATATGGACTTCATTATCCCTCAACTAAATGACTGAGTCAAAAACATAGCCCTAAATAGAGTTTTCAAACAGATTTTCTACAGCCTCAGGAACCAAAAATCATCTTTTATGTTTGAGATACGCTCACAGCATTTACTTTGCAGAGGAGGAAAATAAATATAGAATCATATAGAAATAACTCGAAGTCAAGAATCTGAAGAAGAATAAAAGAAAACTTTACAAGACGCTATAATTAGCCAATATATTACTACAGTATGAGGATTATAAAGCCAATTTCAGACTTACAAGGCATCAAAATATTCACCTACCACACATCATTTTTTTTCCCAGAAAGCTACTGTAGAATACGTTTCACCAATATAAGAGTAAACTGAGAAAATAGGATCTTAAAAATCCATGTATTCTACAAAGGAGAACAAATTCATAGGTTGTTGGTGAAGTCCTAGGATGATGACTGTGCAGCAGGTATTAATACTATAATGTGTGTTCAGAAGGTGATGTTTGATCACACTGAAAATGTTTTACAGATATTCTGGAGAATTTGAAGGAGAATTAAAGATACATAGGCACATTGAAAACCAAGCAAACCAACCAATATAGAATCAAAACAGAGGGAACTCTCTGGTCATCCCATCTAAAATAACTCCTATGTTCATAAGCAAGTCATATCTTTCCTTATTTTGCTCTTCTGTTCTATTATATTTGTTAAGGTTAGAGGAGGTCCAAAGATAATACTGCTCTTTACTTGAATTCATAACCAACTAAGTTGATTCAACATTAAAATTGCAAAAATTTCCCCTAGTTTGTACACAAACTTCCTTTTAATATGAATTTTCTAAGAAAAAAATAAATCCAAAGATTCAAAAACGTGACCCACAACAGCACAACACTTGTTTCCTGTATACATATATATATGTACTTTACATATATAATATGTTTCTTATAAATACATATGAATATATGTTATATATATTTAAAGAACATATATGCTCTATAGGAGCATATATGTTATATATCATATATAACATAAATAAAATATGGTATTTATAAACACACATAAAATATGTGATATATATAAATAAATACATATATAAATGATATATAACATTTAAGTTATATATAATATAATATATAATAAAATATAATATTTTATATATAAATATAATCTCATTGGTAAAACCACTCTTTTAACCATGTTAATTATCCACAAGCGTGTTGACTTATAACCTCTGTTATTAAATCAATACTGAATAAATGTGAGGGGGAACAGAGAGGAGGGTTCGGTTAGCTGCAATCACCCTCTGAGAGCAAGCAGCTGAGGACCTCCCTAGCCTACCCAAATGACTGTACTCTGGTGTGTGAGTGTATTTATTCATTTGTCACCAAGTCAGAGTCTGCAAGACAGACCTCCACAGATGATGATCAACATCTCAGGTATTTATTAAAAAAGAAACTGAAATCAGGATCTTGAAGAGATATAAGCATTCCTATGATCACTGCGGCACTATTTATAAGAATCAAGCTATTGAAACAACTACATGTTCATTAACAATGAGTTGTTAAAGAAAACGTGATATGTACATAAAATAGATTACTATTTAGCCTTAAAAATAAAAGACATTTTGAAATATACAATAATGTGGATGAACATTCAGGACATTATGCTAAAAGTAATAAATCACTATCAGGAGGATTTTATAGTAGCTAGAATCATTCTTTTGTTTCCATGCTTAGAACTCCCTTAAGAATCTCTCATAAGTGTGGTCTATGGATAACTAATTATTTCAGTGTTTGCTTTCCTTGAAAAGATTTTATTTCTCCTTCACCTATGAAGCTCATTTGGAAGGATATGAACTCTTGCTTGAAGTTTCTTTTCTTTATGAATACAAAAACTATGTCCACAGTCTCTCTTGGCTTGTAAGGTTCCTGTTAAGAAGTCCACTATTAGCCTTATGGGGTTTCCTTTATATGTGATTGGATATTTATTTTTTCATTAGTATTGACCTTGGGCAGTCTGTTGACTATATGCCTTGGTGATGTTCATCTTGTATAGTATCTCTCTGGCATTCTCTGGATTTCTAGTATCCAGAAGTCAACCTCTCTAGCAACATTTGGAAGTTTTTCCCAAATTATTCACTCAAATATATTTTCCAGGTTGTTTACTTTTTTTCTTCTCTCTCAGAAATACCAGTATTTTGTAGGTCTGTTTGTTTTACATAATCTCATATTTCTCAAGACCTTGTTAATTTGTTAAATACTTTTATCTTTATTTTTATCTAACTGGGGTTTCAAGGATCATTCTTCAAGCTCTGAAATTGTTTCTTCTGCTTGGTCCAGTCTATTGATAAAGCTTTCAATTGTACTCTGAAATTCCTTAAGGGAGTTTTTAAATTACAGAATCTCTGATTGATTTCTTTTTAGGATGCTTATCTCCTCCTTCATTTCCTGTATTGCTTTAGAAGTTTCTTTATGTTGATTTTTAAACTTATCTTGGATCTCATAGAGCTTCCTTGCAAAATGTCCTTTGAATTTTTTCTCTCTCTGCATTTCCCTTTTGGTTAAGGGGATGATTGCTGGAGAGCTACTGTATGTATCCTTTGGTTGTGTCACTACATTAAGATTTGTCATGGTTCCAAAATTTTCACAATGCTTTTTACTCATCTGGGGACACTGACATTTCTACTTTTTGTGTTTATTGTATTGTGAGTGAGATGTTTATTTATATTTCTTACCCTATAATAATTTTTTTCTCTTTCCCCTCTCTATAGGAGGTGTGACTGAAGAGTTTGCTGGGTAGGGTTATTTGGCTTTGCTTCTATATAGCCCTATGCCTTGCTTTTGGCAAGTTTTAGATTGGGCTGTTCAGTTTGACACACAGGGCCAATATATAGTTCTTATGGGTAAGAATTAACTGTGGCCAATGCATATGAGTATATAGTTCATTCTTCTTTACTGGGAGAAGCTCTCTGTTGCGTCAGGCAATGGGCTGATTCATGGATTGCATAGTAGTCTGAGCTCCCTGCTCAGCTCCAAGGGGGTAGGTTCAGAGATAGGTCAGGCTGGACTGGGCAGGTCTGCCTACAGGTTGTCTGACAGCAGACATAAGCCCCAGTGCTGAAGGAGAAACCAGTGAAGTTCTAAGTCTTGTCTCCATGTTGTACTAGTTATTTAAACTTTAAGAAACTATTACATTTTACTAATCCCACTTTATATTTATGAAGAAAAAAATGGCAAAGTAATGGATGCCTCACATATTTGCTGAAATAATCAAATAAAATGATGCACAAAAAAATGCTGAATTGAATAAAATAATGTACAAAATGTGTCATTAACACTACACAAATAGCAGTTAATAACACTTTATCAAAGAGTTCTTTGTGAAGATTGTTGAAGTTCATGCATATTTTAGAAATTACAATTGCCATTTTATATTTCTGGAAGCTAGATTGTTATTGTGAAACACATTTTATTAATTTAAAATTTCACCATTCATCATCAAGGGGTAATAAAATCTTATTTGTAAAATAAAATGGTTAGACTCTGAAAATTCAATTCTTGAACAATTCCTAAATTTAATATATCCCAAATATTTTTAATTACCAAAGATTATTTTCATTAATTTTTTCTTGCTCCTTTCTTTGTGCCTAGAACTGTAATAGCCTTAAGTTTTCATATGTTTACAAGCATAAGAATGAAGACCTCTCACAGAACAGAAAGAAAGCCATCATAGCAACCCTGGACAGTACTCAGTTATATATTTCAATGAGATGAAAAACCTGCACAACTTAAAATACTCAAATAGAATTTTTGTCATTAGAAGCTAACTAATTCTCTGATAATAAATAATATTTTGGCTTTCATGTGAATTATTTCATGAGATAAACCCAAGTGAATGACAATAGTTCCCTTTTAAGCTCTTTCCTAAAAGAAATGAAAAAAAAAAAAGCATACACAATTTTGCTGCATAAAAATAAATTTTAAAGTTATCCATTTTAAGACTTTGAAATTAAATATATGAAAGGTAGCTAGATGATTTTGAGTTAGAGAGAAAAAGTGGTGAGATCATTTTCAAAAAACCAATATTATCCAACTCCTGACTTTTTAACAGCTTATCAATAATAACAAAGAAAATCTAAAGACAATGGGACAAATATCCTCAAAATAATGAGAAAAATAGAAGCAGCCTATAATTTATATGCACTGAGAAATTATTTGATGAATCAGAGTAATACAGAAAAACATTCAGATAAACAAAAAACAGAGGTTTTTTTTTTTTAACTACTACCTCCTCTCTAGGTAAATTCTTAAGCTATGAGAAAAGACAGACATGCCAAATAGATGTTTTATGGTACAATATGAAATAGTGAAAGAAATATATAAGAGAAACAATTTAGTTGAGGGAAAAATAAAATGAGAAAATACTTGTCTTTTTAAATGAAGACAAAGGGAAGGCAAAGAGCATAGGTAACATAAATAACCAGATAAAGTTCTAGAAGTTAATTCAAATATATAAGTAGTAATGAAAAATAAGAATGATGTTTATACCTCATTCCAAGAAAGTGTCACAGTGGATGAAATATGAAATCCACCTTGTTATTGCTTAAATATTTAAATACTTTTATGATAAACTGTTAAAAGAAATAATTTTGACAGCATCAGCCTGATATAAGTTAGTGAAGCCTCGACATGTGAGAGAAGCACAGCATTTTAGTTTCAAACCAGAGATTGCAGCACCTACTCTGGAGCAGGAAAAGGGCCTCCACTGACAGAACTGCAGAAAGTGCCTCAGCAGTAGTCACTGGAATTACGCTCTCCCTGTCATAAGCTTGAGGTTGGAGAAGGACTGTACAGCTGCAGTTTCTCTTGGGTGGCGAGACGTGAAGCCAGGGCCATTCTGGAAACCTGGAACTGGTCTGTGTGTGCCATTGCTGGGTTTTCCTGCCTGCTTCCCTGAGATCAAGGCGCATCAGGGCCCCATCCATTCAAACTCCAGGCAGAAATTCAGGCCTTTGGAGTACCCACTTGCCTGAACCAGCAAACTAAAACGCCCCACTTTTCAGGAAGATCGGTGAACGTAAAGTGGGATCCCATCTGCTCCACACTTAGGTAGATCTCCAGGCATTCAAATCACTCACTCACCTGAATCAGCAGGCTTACTCACCCCACCCTTCCTATGCAAGGCCCTCTCTTCTTCATGCCCAGGCAGATCTCCAAGCATCTGGAGCACCCACTGTCATAAATTAGAAGTTAGACTGCCCCCACAGAGAATTGAAGTTAGACTGCCCCTGTGCAGAGAACTTGGAACCAAAAAGGTTTCCCAGCCCCATGCCTAGGCACACCTTGGGCACTTGATGGTTGCCCACTGGTTTCTCCCTTGGAGCTGGTGCTTGTGCCTACTATCAGGGGACCTGTAGGCAGACCTACTCCGTCCAGATGTTTGGAAAAACTCTGCAATACTCATTTTAAAAATGAGAAAAATAATGAATAAGCAATATTAGTAACATGAAAGGAAATATGGCTATAGATGCAACAGAGATTATGACAATTACAAGAGAATGTTTAGAACAACTCTGGCCAATACATTTTAAATTTTTCATAAATCGAACGATGGGGTCTCCACAACCAGAAATGTAGAAACTTATGCCATATAAAATATAACTCAACAGGAAAAAAAAGATGTATATACCCTACCAAAAATAATTTAGAGCCTACAAATATTTTCCCAAAAAATGGGCTTTACCAGCAAGTTCTACTAAATCTTCAAGGAGTATATTATTTTAATCTTATACAAATTATTTCAACATGTAAAAATATTTTTATCAGAATATTGATAATCTGATACCCAAATCTGACAAACTGTTGAAATAGTCACTTTAAAAATAGCTTAAAGATGCAGAGTCAATAAGAATAAACTCAACAAAGTTCTGTGAAAAGAGTACGGAGATCAGTGTAATTTTACTGAAACATATCAAATTGAACCTGCTATCTAGATTTGTGGATTGTTAGGTTTGATTTGAGGTCAAGGAACTTTATTTTATTCACTACCATATTTCCAATGCTTTGGACAGTACTTGGCATATATATTTGTGAAAGACATAAAAAAAGGCTAAGTAGAAATTAAAATTTTGTAGCACTTTCAAGACACAATTGTGAATGAAAAGTAATTTATTCTCAGCTCCTGTTTCAAGCATACTCCTTCATTTATCAGGCAGTTATTTCTATATCCTTTGTCATCTTTCTCTTATGGTAGAAAGATATGATATAACCTTCAAAGAAGTAACACACACACACACACACACACACACACACACACACACAATGTAGAGCAGAGGAGATTTAGTGGTGTATCAAAGGGAGCATTATAAAACAGGCAAATGACAAACAGAAACCTAGCAAACAGCAGATTTTATTTCCTCCGTATGTATCTGAAGTCTTTTCTCCTTGTCCAGTTCATTTCCATGTCCTGTTCAAGCAGTTTTTATCACTTTGTGTAAGCATCGCAGTAACCAAAGATACAATCTCCCAAGGCATATTTCCTTTCACATTGCTCTGATTCAGTTTTCAGTGATTTTCAGACCTCGATAAAGAAAACCCCCATTGCTCATCGGAATCAAACTTCTTTTGAAAATTTAGTTTTCTCTCCTATACCGCCCATGTTTTTAAATAGATATCTTATTTGCAGACTTCACAAAAATCCACAAGCACTGGCCACACTTTCTTGTCTTTATATTTTAAGTCATATGTGTCTCGTTATGGAACACTACTCTTCACCATATCTGTCTACTAAATAAATCCTACCCATCTTGTAAGATCTATTGCAAAGCCCACCACTTAACTGAAATTCTGTGTGTTTCCTCTATATTCCAGGTAAAATTTTTCTTCTTTCTTTCACACAACCAGAAAATATATTTTAAAAAACCTGTTTAATAGTATATCTGACTTCTTATCTTATTTTATTACTTTTGTTTGTTGTTTTGACTTTGACGTGTTTCAAGATCAGGGAACATGTGTTATTCAATTTCTATTTTTCCATGGCATATGGCATCTAACAGAAGTCCAAGTATGTAAGATAGGATCAATTGATGTTTTTAAATGTTATAATTTAAAAATATTGTGCTTCATTAAAAATGGTGTACATATGAAGTATGTATATAGATTGAAACATGAGATGAGAATAAGTGATTTTCTAGCTAGAATTTTGTGTTGTAAGTGCTACAAAATTTTAATTTCTACTTAACCTTTGTTTATGTCTTCCATAAATATGTATATGTGCCAAGTACTCTCCAAAGCATTAGAAATATGGTAGTGAATACATACTAAGTATGTACTCTCAGTATTTAGAAATCAATGTTTTTCATAAAGCACAATTCTTCTCAAACATTAGAATATGTATATATAGAAACTTTTAGTTTGAAGTTTCTATGATTCTGCTCTTCCTACTATTTTCTCCATTACAAAATAATTTAAGAAACAGCATATTCTTTATTTTTTGACCAGTTACAAAATGTTTAGTGTAACATCATGAAGAGATGGAGCAACATGCTCTAATCTAAGTATATATAACTTGAGTACTAGTTTATAGAAATCTATGGTCAATTCTATAGGGTTAATTACTGTCTCTGACATACAAAACTCTCAAGAATAGTAAAACTGAAAGGAGTATAGTTTAACCAGGTAAATTTCTAATTGGTATCTCAATGACCCACACTTGCACACCTTTTGATACTCTTTGCCTGTTGCAGCTGCATTACTTTCTACAAGGGCATATGAAACTACATAGAATAAGTGATAAAGATTATTCAACAATGCACAACTTTCAGCTACATTCTTTGTAAAATTTCTTCTTATAGTCAAATTTCCTCTAGGAAGAAAAGCTTTATTGAACCCTGCACAGGCATCATGGTGTTTTGCTCTTTGCCCAGTATGCTCTTTCTCAGTAGGAGGAAAAGATTGTGCATTGTCTAGGAGGGGGTGTTAATTTCAAAGGTTTTTTATATTTACCACAGTAACTAGAATAAAAAAGTCCTTTCTTTTTCTGTAGGCAGGGTCTAATCTCAGAGCTATGCCATGTGAAGAAACAGAGGGTGGTAGAGTAAGCTGAATGGAATTTAGCACTATGTATCTTTTCATACAAATGCGGAGGACAATTATTCTCTCAGGTTATAAACTCTTTTTATTTTCACTTTCATTGATTCATCATTAGTTGTTCAAATCAAAAGCAAGATATCTGCCTGCCTCTATGGTTTTGAAGCTGTATGTCCTCTGCTTCCATTATGCCCTTTAAACAAAGTTACTCTCTAAAAAGCTATTTGACTTAAAGGATGTGAAAAAAATTTTTAGCTTAATAACCCGTATTGGAATTTAACCACTGTTAGTGCAATCATATTACATTTTCTCTAATGCACTTGACATATTCTATGATTTTCTGTATAATCATTACCAATCACAATGAATAATAGTACATTGCATGAATAATATGCCTGCATTTTTCGATATCAGTTATTTAACTATTAAGTGGAACATAGAGAAAGGAATGGTGGCTATGTCTGCATTTCCAATAGCAAATCTTTAAAGTTTCCTGACTGTAACTTTTGGCTGAAGCAACTGTTTGTTTATCAATAAGTTTGTAAAAGTAAATTTTGTGTATAAATTGAATTATAAAGGATAATCCTAAATACTTCTTGCTAAGATCAATTCTAGGCAATTTATACATATTAAGTCATTAATAGAAACCATAGAGTGTAGGTGCTATTATCAATGCCACCATTATCTTTCACAGAATGAACGTACAGAATTTTAAAATAAATTGCTCCAAATTTATACAAATGTCAGTGACAGCACTTGAGATGCCAACGTAGTTAGTCTGGCTCTAGAGAATGTGCTTTCAACTACTGCACTCTACGGAGTAGGTATATTTGCTTATTATTCTGCCATTTAGCTATATGGTTAGGAGAATCCTTTTCCATTATTTTCAGCAATACCTCTATGTTGAATAACCCTAAACTGATCAGTTTCACTGACTTGCAGATCAGAATTCTAAAACATGGTTTGATGAAGCAAAGAATTCCCAGAATTGGAATCTACTATGTTTTTAAATGCATATAGTCAACTATTGACTAAACTTTTATAGAATGTATTAATATAAGGTAGCTTTATATCGAAAATCAAATTACTTGCCACTAATAAAACAGCAATATATTATGATATACAGACAGGTGTATATTAAGCCATATATTAGAGTACTTGAATCTGCTATTGTATAATCTCTTTTTCTTTAATCTATTTTGAGATGAGATTCTACTATTATTCAAAATTATTCTAATATATTCATACATATTCATACATATTTGTATGGCATACATTTGCTTGACTATGTTCTTATTGAAATACATTTCATTCCAGTTTCTTAATTGATAATATATTATCAGGAAGGCCAAGGAGTAGAAATAATAAACTCTACAAGTAGAATAATCTCCATTAATTTTTAAAAGTAGTTTATTGTTTAAACTTAGGAAATGACTGTGCAGCAGGAGGTTCTTTCTTTTGTTGCTGGGAAACAGTCATTTGTGATTATTTCAAGGCATTGCCACCTGGAGTAGAAAACACCTTTCTGTGCCAAGGTGCCAGATTAGACAGATCACATCACTTTAAGACCAAACACCTGCAGAAACAATGTAGAGTGGGCTATGAATTCCTATTGGCTATATTTTCACATCATTTGTTTTAAATTTTTCTATGCCAATTAGTCCATAAAATATTTATTGAGTCTCTAATATATTCAGAACACTGTAGTAGTCACTGTGGGCAAACAAAAAGTAATAGTTTACATCTATCTACTTCTCTATAGTCATTTATAATCTAAGGCCAGAAATAGTTTTGAACATAAAACGGATGTGGCATTGTCTCAAAGGAATTTACAGAATAGGTGCTTCTGAATCAGAAGTTGAATGAAGTGCAGAACGAGAGACTGTCTGGTCTAACATCCCACCTAATGCAGTTGTTCCTTTTACAACATTATCATCTACGTTCTGCTTAAATAAATTCAGTTATGTCTATCATCTATCTCAATCTAGGAGGCAATCACTTTGCTCTTTTGAGGAGTTCCAATTACAAATCATTTACAACATTTTTCCTCATTGGACAATACATAGCACATTTCTTCAAAAATTTCATGATCATCCTCTTAAAAATATGCCATTACAATATTCTCTAAGCTTAGCTCTCTAATTTCTTCATACAATCTATATAGCTTTATTTTCATTTCACTCTCTCTAAGCCTTTAAGCCACTGCTTGTCCTATCCAATACACATTCTATTTTCAAACAATGACCTCTAACTTTTTTTATTTTTAGTGAGTCAAAATGAAAGATTTCGTAGTCAACAGGATTCACTTCTCACCTTCCCCAAGATGTATTTTCTGGATGATGATTATTTACACACAAAAAACCTGGTGGCACACACAAAAGTTTTATTCACTTATCTCAGAAGGGAATGAGAGTTACTAAAAAGTTTTAAAATAATTTAAAGCCAAGTAATCCTTTTTCAATGGCAAAGTTGAGTGGATAGAGTGAAGTTAGGCCTGAAAGAAAAGTACCTGAACTAACAGGATGCAATGACCAAAATTTGATCAAGTTGTGATGGCATTAGTTGAGGCTTGAGGTACTGCAGAAAGAAAAGGGCAGAGACTAGAATGTGATTGGGTAAGACATGGTTATGATAACTAAAAAAAAATTCAATTAATGTAATTCAGAATATTTCCTGCATCTTCACTTATGTATTAAACTAGAGTGCAGGGTGATAGAATAACCTTCACAGTGAGACCAGGAACAGTCTCAAAGAATTCAGCAGTTTGCCTAGATGGTATAAGGGATTGTTTCTCTCTAACCTGCCATGAAAACAAAGAACTCCAAGGGTCTTGAAAAATGAAGCATTGTGCAAATGAGAAATTGCTTTCTGATGCTGTTTATCATTGCCCCTAACACACATGGTATACTGATATGGTTTGGATCTGTGTCCCCACCCAAATCTCGTGTTGAAATGTAATCCCCAATATTGCAGGATGGGGAGGCCTGGTGGGAGGTGACTGGACCATGGGGATAGATATTCCCCTTGGTACTGTGGTGTGATAGTGAGTGAGTTCTTATGAGATCTGGTTGTTTAAAAGTATGTAGTACCTCCCCAACCTTTCTCTCTTCCTCTTGCTCTGGCCATGTGAAGGGCCAGCTTCCCTCTTCACTTTCCGCCAAGATTTTATTTTAAGTTTCCTGAAGCCTTTCCAGAAGCTAAGCATTTGCTTCTATGCTTCCTGTACAGCCTGCAGACTTGTGAGCCAATTAAAACTCTTTTTTTAAAAAAAATTATCCAGTCTCAGGTTCTCTTTATAGCGGTGTGAGAAAGGTCTAATACTGTATGCCAAAGGAAAAAAAAATGAGACTGAGGTTTATAATCTCAGTTCCTCTCTGTTAAAATATTTAAGATCTTTTACTGTGATTTTCACAGACCTATAGTTTCAGCAAAATTTCAAATTATTTACTTTTATTGAATTGAATTCTATAGCTTTGTACTTTAATATTTAAATGTGGTGTTTTAAGTTCTAAGATTGCAAAATACATTTTCTAAAAATTGTTATTTTATTATGAAGTTCTAACTATTAATATGTTTTTCCTATTTTCAGCATGGTTTACTTTTTGGTAACTTTTATGCAGTCTAAGCTAGCAAAATAATTTGTCCTTCACATAATAAAGTCGTAGTTCTCTTTACCACTTTATAGATAAAATCAACCACACTTTTAGTGTTAAACCACAGTTTGGGTCATTGAAATCGATAACCTTTGCTAAAAGTTATCATGATGTAGTTTTCTAGTTCAGCATATCTTGATATAGTTTTCTACTCTGAAAAAGAATAAAGTATTTTTTCATCATAGAAACTCATTGAGTTTCATATAGTTTTGTTCTACTTAGGAGTTACAAGAAAGAACCTCCTGATATACAATGATATAATATTTGAATGTGAATCCATATCTGGATGTCTGGTACTGTTCTTTTTATTCTTTCCAAATATAATGTTCACTTAAAAAAATGTGCATACTCATTTAATCTTTCAAATTGGCCACAATGATAACTTCCTATTAAATATTTCATATTGTACTAATAAAGAACATAAGACATTATGTAAAGCTTGGCAAAAACTTGTTTCAGGAGAGCATTTGCTTAAAAATAAAACATTTGAAAGCTTGGAATTTAGCATATAGCAGTGCTTTTAAGACAACAAACCAGACAATTTGTGTCTGTGGCAATGTTATTGCAGGCTTCCATAATGATATTCTGCTCTTATCTTTATATTGAAACTCTGTGTCTCAGCTGCTGTGTGCTCCAAAGTGATATGGCCAAGTTTCCCACATGTCTATCCTAAGGACACTGCTCCAGTGAAAGCTGGTTAGTAAATTTATAAAAAGTTTCTCTTACGCAGTCTTAAAACATCAAAACCAAACCAATTTTTAATGTTTATGAAGCACTTTCATAACAAATCTTACACAATATTTATGTTTAGTGAACATAAATGGGAAAAATGATTTACTGTTTAAATGTGATTTTTCACTGAAACAAAAATTAATAATCCCTGAAATAATACATTTCTATAATGACACCACTTTTACCTGGAGTTCCAACTAGTATTTGATGATGATTCTTCTCTATTAAGAAATGGAAAAGTTAGTAATTTGTTTACTTTAAAAGGTAAAAAAAATAGTATAAATATTCTTTAGTAGGCCACAGTTGTCTTCTATGAATCCTTTCTCCCTTTTACTGGTTCCCTTTTCTAGGAAAATCATTCGCTCTAAGTAAGGTTAGGTTTTACACTTCTGGTACAATATCCTTCTTCTATCTGTAAAAATATAAAAATAAAGTTAACTTGTTTGCTTAAAGATATTGGGGATAGATACAGCCTAATATTTAATTTAGTTTTCTTATGAAATTAGAAAATCTTATAATAGAGAATACAGTATTCCATGAAAGAATATTGTAAAATAAAATGTATTGGCATAAAGAAGAAAATGTTAAATATGAAAACAGCCAATACTAGAATTGGAATTTACAAAGATAATGTGTTGAAATTTAAAATTTTTAAAAATAGATGTAATGACTTTAATACATTTTGAAGTTGGATCAGATTTCTAGATGCTGTGTCCCTGGAGGACGAGTACAGTTCTGCAGGGATCTCAAAATGGTGAGTAACAAATGGCTTCATTTCTTGAAAGTTGATATAGATACAGCTATAAGGTAAAATGTAGGCAAATACCCTAAAGGAAAATAATAATGAATAAGAAAGTTTTTCTTTTATGTTCAGTAAGCTTAAACTTCAAGACACTGATTCTATTATTATTTTTCCCAGTGCATTCAAAATTACCTCTCAGAGCATGAGTCATATGATCAGGTAGAGCTAGGTTCAAATTAAGACCTGCTTCTTACCAAAAGTGAAATGTTAGCTCCAGACATTCAATTGTGTTACCTGTAAAGAGAAAAAAAATTATTTAGAGAGTAATACACTTTACAGACTATTTTTTTAAAGCACGCGATTTATTAAAAGTAGGTGGTATCTATGTGCCATGAACTTCATAGTGTTTTACAGATTCCAAAATATTCATTCTGGCTATAAGCTTAGTCTTATATATTTTAAAAAGATAACACTTTATGATATGGTATACACATTCGGCATTATTTTGGTGTATTACCATTTAAATATGTAAAAATATATTTAGCTGCAAGCAAGGGTCAAAATAGTCATAATCATAGTATTTTAGCAGAATTTTAAAAATTATTAACTCTTCACAGTTTTTGATAAAATGCCTTTCACAGCCTAAATTTCTTGAAAATAGATAACATTGATTTTAATAATAAGAAAAACTACTCTGCAATTTTCAGCATGCTTTCTTCCACAGAGAAAGTGAATAAAATTAGCAATCTCAACAAAACACTAAACCCAGATTAATTAAACCCAGTGTTTGCCATCAATGAATATTTGGCTGAGTAAATAATGTGTTTAATAATCCTACAATTTAAAGAAATAGATTTCATTTCAGCAGAATTCATAACTTTTAATAAAGGTTACCAATTTCAATGGTCCGAAATGTGGTTTAACCCCAAAGGGGTAATGGATTGTATCTATAAAGTGATAAAAAGAATTAGGACTTATTACGTGAAGGACAAATTATTCTGTTAGTTTAGATTGGATAAATAATAAAATTATTGTAAACGTAAAGGCTAAGAAAAGATTAATGAGGATTATTCCTATAACACTCTATTCTATGAATTAGGTTTGTGTAAATAATCAAAGATCAGTTCACAGATAAAAATGACATTATGGTCTGAAGCAAGAAGACTAAAGAAAAAATATATATAACAAATGAATGTGTGTTGTAGTTGCTAAAGCATAAGAAGTATTTCTCAAGGCTGAGAACTTTGAGGCCTGACCTGATGATAGATTTAAAAAAATAGATTAAGATATAACCTGGTCAACTGCTCTGTCAAATGGGACCAGATAATGGAAAATATATTATTTGTTTCTGGGTTAGGAAGAATGAGCTAAATTAAATCTAACAAGAAAAAAAATCCCAAAAACAAAACAAAAACAATTTCCAGAAAAAAATAAGTGAAAGAAACCCTCTTAAAATTATAGGTAGACAATCAATAATAAGAAATAATTTGGATTCATCCTTAAAGACTAGGAAAGTTATGAGGTTGGTACAAAAGAAATTTCAGTTTTTGCTGAAAGTAATGGCAAATACCACAAGTACCTTTGCACCAACCTAGTATATTTCATAGTATATTGATAGGTTTGAGGATAATAGCATAAAAAGATTGAATAGATCAGCAAAGTTTTACTCAAACAACAGCAGAAGAATTTCAATATGACAGTAAAATGTAGCACTATATGTAGCACTGTAAAAGTGCTTCAAGGTGTTATCTTTAGGGAAAGGGACATGTCATGTAATATTATGAAACTACTTAAGTAAGAGAATATCCAAAGAAGTGAGACCCATTAAGTGATGCTAGGTAGGAAAACATATACAGATGAAGTTCAAGCAGATATAGGTGTTAGTCCAATCAAAAGTTACAGATAAAAGTTCAAGAAGATATAGGTATTAGATAAATCAAAAGTTACATTCTAGGTGACTGTACATAAGCCCACACAGTTGGTGAGCTGGGATGATAAATACCTGTCCACAGATCTGCAAATTATTGATTGCTCCCTATAAAGAAACCATACAAGACAGAATCAAAAGTAGATATTAGAAGATAAAATATGTTGTTCAGAAAGCAAGAGAAAGGAAAAGGAATGCTGATCCTCTGAAACTGGTAGTCTAGCACATAATGGAACAGAAAATGAGCTAACAGCTAAAGTAGATAATTTTATTTTATTTTTTTAATTTGCTCAAGCGAGTCTTAAAGGAAACAGCATAGAAAAATGAAAAAACCTGCTGTAGAAAAACATATAATTGAAAGAAATATTCCGCTGTCTTTGAAGTAACACAAATCCCTCAGGGCTGAAACACTGAAATCTCTGGAAAGGTAAGATTTGGGGGTAGCCACACTACAGAGGTTTTGCCCCACCTTAGACACCAGTATAGGTATCAAAGCTTAAAACAGCTTCAGATTAGGTCAGAAAACTTTAAGGAATGAATCTTCACCTTAGGTGAAATTGGGACTGAATAAATTCTTCTACTGGATGTGAGATTCCTAGGACAAAAATTTACAGTGATAGGCACTATGAAAGACTCAAGAATTTGGCCAAAAACCAGAAATTCATAGAGACTAGGAAAAAAAAGATGGGGCTGTGAATGAAAACATCTAATTTATACACTGTTGGTGGACTTGTAAACTGGTATAGGCATAAAAATAGTACAGAAGTTTCTCAAAAATTAAAAATATAACTACCATATGATCTGACAATCCAACTACTGGATACATATATACATATCTAATGCAAGTTAAATTAGTATCTTAAAAAGATATCGTCACTCCCATGTTCACTGCAGCATTGATCATCATCGCCAAGAGAAAGTATCAACAAGTGTCTACGGACAGACGAATGGATAAAGAAAATATGAGACATATAAACACACACGCACAATGGTAGATTATTCCACCTTTAAAAGGATGAAATCCTGCCATTTGCAAAAACATGCATGAGCCTAGAGAACATTATGTTATTTGAAATAAGCCAGACACAGAAAGACAAATACTGCATGATCTCACTTATATGTGGAATCTAAAAAAGTCGAATGCATAGAAACAGTATAGAATGTTGGTTGTCAGAGCCTGGGAAGTGTGACAAATGGGGAGATTTTGGTCGAGATGTACAAACTTTCAGTTACGTGATTAAACATTTTGGAAACCTAATGTACAGCATGGTAACTATAGTTAATAATACTCTATTGTGTATTTGAAATTTGCCAAGAGAATAGATATTAAGTTTTCTCACCACACACACGCACACAAAACGTGTAACTGTGTAAGGTGATTGATATGTTTATTAGTTTGATTGGAGGGATCATTTCACTATATGAATCCAAAAACATCACATTTTACATTTAAACATATACAATGCTTATTTGTTGATCACATCTCGATGAAGCTTCAAAAAATTTGAAGAGTACCTCTTTTAATTGAAGGTTGACAATTGATATTGGATCAGGATTGTATTATCATTTACAAAGAAAATACTCAAGAGCAAAAGTGAAGTAAAACTGGGCTGTATGCTAAAAGAAGAAAGCCTCCAAAAAGCACTATGGTGTGAGTGCCAATACAATTATCTAGTTATGCATTTATTCAATTTGCTTTTTTGGAAAATCTGTCTAAACTGTTTCTGAGAAGACAGTGTGATCATGAGGTCACCACCCCATCACCTCCACTTCAATATGACACAAGTGGTGTCACCCAAAATTATTCAGAGATTTATCCCAACTAAATTTAAATGTGTAGGCTGTGGATTCTGAAAAAAACTGGTTCAGACTGACTAGCATCCTGGTGACATTGAAAGCATTGACTCATTCAATCAGAATTTGCTGGTGTTTTAATAACCATTTATTTGTTTATTCAATAAATGAGTATTCAGTGGCTGCTATTTGTCAATTCTCAGCACTATGGATTCAAACATTTCAAGCTTTATAAAGCATACATTCAAATGTGTGAAATAAACAAGTGTTTCATTTTTGTGTGTGAGCAGCTGAAGAACAGAGGACAAGAGTTTTGCAGGTGAGGATCTAGTCATGGAATTGAGGGGACAGATCTTTCATATAAATGTTGAAATCAATAAAGCTGATCAACAGAATGGATCAAGAGTAGTATTAGGGTAAGTGACAGCATTCTGATGCTGAAATTTTCATGTAATGAGGGAGAGTGCCCCAAAAGTTGGGAGAGGGCTGCAACAACCTAATGTTCAGAACGAATGTTTTTATAGTTGGAGAAGGGAGATTAATCTAGAAACAGCAGTAGAAAGCCAAGGGGCCTTATACTCTCTAACTCCAGACCCAAGGGTTCTAAAGAATGAGGGTTAAAAAAAAAAGCAAACACATATTGAAAGTCCTGAAAAGAAGTAGAAAAAAATAGATTTCAGTTAAAAGATGAACATTAAAGAAGAGGCTGAAAATAGACAGGTATTTACTGATGACTAACCCTTCATGCCAGGGGGCAAATTCGATGAGTTTCAGAAAACGGGAAGGATGTTTTTGTTAACATTACTTTTTCTGACATAAAGAGTGTCAGAGGATTAGAGTCCGTGTGATGAGGAACGACATGGGAGACCCCTGTGTCTTGTGGTGATTGACAGATCTAAGAAGGGCATGATGAAGTCTTATTGCATGCAGTGATCGTGAGACTGTAATTCTGGTTTTCTGCTTAGCCCTTACCATAGGAAGCTTGCATGGAGTGGACACTCTTAACATCTGTTAATATAATCTTATGTGCAGCCTATTGTAAAAGTTTGATAAGTTATATTTGATACAAAAAAGAAATTTGGGGCCTAGGGTGAATTGTGGTTCTTGAGTTAATTACTGTTTTTTGGTTTTGGTTTTTTGTTTTTTTTCCAGCTGCATTTTAGAGTCTTCTTCAGCCAAAGGTGAGCCTTTCACCAATTTTCTCAAGAAAAGATTTGAGAGAACATGAGTTTATATACTAAGAGTCTTTAAAATAAGACAATAGTACTACTTAGGTTGGTGCAAAAGTAATTGCAGTAATGGCAAAACGGCAATAACTTTTGCGCCAACCTAATACGATCTGTTTCCTGAAAAGCAACAACCACCAGTTTAGAAATTAAGCTCAATGGAATATGAAGACAATTCATAAAATCTAAAGATAAGGTAAAAATTGGTTTAGATGTATTGACTCAAATGTCATTCTCCTCTGGCAACATCCTCACTGACACAGACAGAAACAATACTTTATCAGCCATCAGGCATCCCTCAATCCAGGCGAGCTGACACCTCATATCAACCACCATACCCGTGAACCAAACTGGGCTCAAACCCCATATTGACCGTGAGTTAGCTGAGTAATCTTGGGCAATTTTCTTAATCTCTTTACTCTTCAGTTTTTTATCTTAAAAAAAATACAGAAATAATGATATTATTTACTTCAGAGGGTTGTTGAGAATACTGAGTTGAAAACATGTCAGATACTCAGAAAAATGCCTGACACACACACACACACACACACACAAAACAAATCGAAAGTATTATTATCATCATGATTTTTCTTGCTAATTTTACCTTAAGTTTCTTTATATATTCATGTACTGTATTTCTCTTAGTTTATACACGGGACTTTTTGCTATTTGGGGTTTTCGCCCTTTTTGCTGAAACAAACTTTATCATCCTGCTAAGGTATTTTTAATACATTAATTTGCTCAGAATTTTTTTTTTTAGTTTCTCTTCCTTTCTGATGAATAAGACAGTGTCTACCCTCACGAATCTCATTATCAAGCAAGAATGACGACGAGTAATTTGCAAATTGTTGGAGACAGAAATTTGAATAACATACATTATAAGGTAGATGAAGAAGTGAAAAGTTTGATTAGAACTCAAATGTCTGAAATCTTCTTTTTCTTAATTTCAATCTTTTTAGAAGGGATTTCAACAGTCATTGACTAAATATTTTATGCAAAATTATTAAATATGATCATTCTAAATTTAGATTTTGATAAAATTCTCATTATTCAGTTTAACAAGGATGTACTCTACTAAAAATATTGTTTTCCTCTGATCTTTTATTTAAGTCCAAAATTGTCACTGGTCACCAAACATGTGTTGAATGAATAAATGGTTATTTCACTTGTCTTATTAGCATTGTGGAGCCTATATTGAAAACAGTAATTAACTTAATTCACAGTGTTACAATGAATCCAACTAAACCAATTTTTTCCCATTGTAATTATAGGCCCAGAGTACACAGGACACTCCTATGGCACTGCCCATATTCTGAAGAGCAAACTGTTCATTTTCTTTCCTTATCATTCAGATAGAGACAAAGAACTTAGAATTGGGCCTGGCAGAGATAGGGGAGGGCAATATAACAACTCATCTTAAGTGGTCATTGTGTGATGCACGTAGAGAATTTATCTTTACTTGCAAAAATGTCTACTACATTTACGGTATTATAATAAAATATTAAAGTGGCATACTTTAGTACCACACACTTTTTGTATAATTAGGATTACATGGAAATCTTATAATGCACACATTATATCTTTTCTTAGAAATTCCTACTGTCATTCTAAAGAATTATTTTAATATTTGAAAAAACATCAAGTGAAAGAAATTATGAATGTAAAATCAATGATGCTAAGTGCAATGAGGGCTACTGGAATAGGAGTTGAGGTTAGCGACCACATGACATCTGTGTAATTGATTCATCTGGGGGCTGAGCTTACTATTTCTTAGACTTCATGACTTCTGTAAAAGGAGAGTATATTCTTCAGAAATGACTCAGAATGGATACTGGAAAGCAGTTCTTAGGATGGCTTTGGACCTACCTAGTTCTCCTTCTTCCTTCACTTGCAGTTCAAGAATAGAGTATGTGCTGGTAAGGCAGTATCCTGAGATAAGGAAGGACTGATGAGGACATCCTGGACTCTGTTTCAGTCTCTCCTAGAAAAGGATGTCCTTCAATGCTTTAGCCCAGCGAGTCTTGCCCCACTGTGGTGCAAAATCAAGAGCAGAATGCTTTCCTCATTCTCTTAGCTATGACGTAAGTGGAGTACACGCCAATGAGACCCCATCTACCCCAGGCAGCTTTCCTGAGCCCTGGGAGACCAGCTCATCATGAATCCTAGACTTCTGTTGTCCTTTGGTGTTTGTATATAGGTAATAAATTCCCCTCATGTAATTTGTGTGTGCATGAGTGTCTTATTTCACATAACTCATGCAAGGGTAGTAGTAATTGTAGCTCAAAATGCAGTGGGCTGAAGTAGTAACTGGTGCACCAAGAATCTGCTTTGCAGACCCTGATGGCCAAAGTTTCCCCATCTAAAATGTCATAGATGGAAAAATATTCAGCAACCATAGCAGAAGTGAGAAAGAGAGACAAAAAAGTTGCTTAAAAAAATGAGCAACAGAAAGAGAAGCCAACGTTTCCTAGAAACTGCAGACATTTGTAGAGGCTGACCTGAAGATAAAAAAGCAAAACAAAAATAAATATCAGTTCTCCTTAGAAATACCATAGATGTGTGATGTTCACACTGAGGGCTGTTGAGAGGTAGGGGTGGGCTACTGATAGCAGGTGGGCTAGAGATAGCAGGGGATGGGGTACTGGGGAGGGACAACATTAGGAGAAACACCTAATGTAGATGACGGGGGGGATGGATGCAACAAACCACCATGGCATGTGTATACCTATGTAACAATCCTGCACAATCTGCACATGTACCCCCAAACTTAAATTATAATAATAATAACAAGAAACACCATAGATGAAGAGAGAATGTAACATGTAAATGTTAGTTAGTTGGAAACTGTCTGAACATTCCTAAAACTTGATATAAAAGCCCAGACACAAGTAGGAGGCTCTTCTGATATGGCTTTCATGGGCTGAGTGAGGCAGGGGAAATTGATGAAAAATAGAAATAGCTAGAACCATGATTAAGAAAAGATTCAAATTAAGAAATGTTTGTATATTTCTATTGTTTATGCTATTGCATAAACAACTATTGCAATAATTGAGAGTTATAAATACATGTATTTTCATAAAGATGACAAATCACTTAAGAATAACATTTTGTATATGTTCTATACATAATACTTTAAATGGCTTCCACAACTATAGAAGATATGACATTTGATCATTCCAAATAAAACACTTATTTGTGTTTTGTTTTTTATTTGTTGAAGAAAGCTACAACCTGCATTTTGTATCCAATGTCTTTCATTGTTATTCAAAACATACATAGAAGTTACTCACTATAAAATAACTAGAGAAAAGGGTCTTATCAAAAGGTTTTAATGATTTATTAATAAAGTTAATTAGCACTGCTATATGTACTTTAGATGGCCAATAGCTTCTGGGTTAATGATTCTTTTATACCTTTATATACCATGCCAAAGTCTATTCCAGGGGATGTGGCTGAGTAGAAGAGATTCACAGAAAAAAATATAATTTATTTTACATGCATTAAATATGATTTCATACACATAATATACAGTATATCAAAGCTACTCTAATAAATGAATGCTTATAAATTTTCAAATATACCATTTATACATCACTGTGAATGTTTACCTGAACTAAGAAATCCTTCTATAGCCACAATTTCTTTTTTCTCTAAAATTTAAATATTTTTCAGTCATAAAATATATTATTTACTTTTATTATTTACTGGAGTAGATTGAAATATTGATCTCAATTCTTCACCCCTCACACCTGTGCCATCTCCTCATCATGGGAAGTGTATTTTCCCACCCTTTGACTTTGGACTTGGCTATGCGACCTGTTTTAATAATTGGAAGTTAATGGACATAATGTGAACACATACTTGAATAGAAACTGGATGTTGTAATTTGGCTTCTTGCACTCCAGAAATCAAGTATATATACCCATAAAGCAGAAAAGAGTTTACCAAATATGGAGTACATGCCCAAGTGTATTTTTGGTTTGAGGACAGCTAATTACTAGGTTATAGTCAGCCATTAGCACAGCAGACTAAGCTATGTGCATTTATTTTGAAAGTAAATTCATAATTTGTAGAATCACTTCAGAAGTGATTTGAGTCTCTTGCCCTTTGTGGCACTCCATTTCCTGCTTTGAATGAGTAGATTTAAAATAAATAATCATAGTTTCATAGTGATTGATTATAAAGATGCGGAAATAGAACTTGGGTAACTTTACTTTTGTCATTGTAAATGATGTCTCAGAGCTTGTATCTGAGAAGAAAAATTTTAGTAATTAAAATCTTAATTTGGGAGGAGTAAATTTTTGCTTTGAAAATGCAAATTTTAGATATACTATGAAATATTTTATTGAACTTGAACAATATCTTCAAATTTTATATACACTATTCTTTAAAACTTATTGTTTAAAACCAAAGGCAAATAAACAGAATAACAATATGACTGATTAGTATGTGATTCTCTCTTAATTATTTCTAAATATTATTTTGTAATTTAAGGGGAAAAGGCATTAATAAAGAATCTGTTGAGGATGTCAAACATAGCAATTAAGATCCTGAGGAAAAGATGTCTTTACATAGAGCTCCTTCCATCAGGGGTGCAAAATAAGGCAGATATATTGACCCAACTGTAGCTGGAGGCAGTCTGAGCCAAACCACAGCTTGAAACTGAAGAACAGTTAATTCATATACCAGTGGACATGAGAATAAAAGCTTACTGTTACAAGCCATGAGCGTTGTGGCTGCGCATTATTTAGAATTATTGTGGCAATAGTATACTGAGACACGTACTGTCTTTTGAGACTTTCAGTTATTTACTGCTCAAATTGTTTTATCTACCATTTCACCTTACACAATGTCTCAATCACAGAAAGGTCGCAGTGATTATCTGTTGATTGATTGATACACAACTTTAGACTCAAGGAATTTACAATCACACTGAAGAGAGAGCAACCCAACTAAAAAGTTTTAACAATGTAGGACATTATATGACTGTGCAAGTACTATGCACATTGTGAATCCTAGAGGAGTTTGGAAGAGGAAAAAGACAGTTTTATTGGTGACATGGGTGGAATAAAATATAGAGAACTGGGTAAAATCTGTTGAAAAAACAGATTTTGGATTGTATTTAAAGAACTTATTGAATTAAACGTGTAGAGAATGAGAGATAATGAAGTGCATAACAAAGGCATCATTGAGCACGTTTTGAGGAGGAAGTGTGTAAGGGAAAGTCTATCTTTGGAAAACGCTGTATCAGATTCAAGTCTTGCCCCTTGCCCACATGCATAATTAAAGGAACATTACTTAACATTTCAGTGCCTATATTTTCTTCTCTGTGGGCTAAATAATACATTATTAATGGGGTTGTTCTGAGGATTAGGTGTGGTTTATTACAAACTGACAAGCATATTGTATACATTAAATATATGTATAAATTTCTACCATTCACTCAGTCTTTTCATTTCCCTATACTTACTTCTTATTTTTTTATTATTTTTTTTTCTGAGCTCAAAATGTACCTACATTTGGAGTATTCAGTTAAAGTTGAAATGATAAAATTGAGAGAAATACAGCCATAAAACAGGGGGATCCATAATTGTAATAAAATCTTAGTATCCAAATTTGGCCAAAAGCTTTCATCTAAATGGTTGTATGAATAGAGCTAGAGTTCATGCCTTTCCAGGTATTCTTCAGTGTGAATGAATCAGGATGTGTAATTACTGGCAAAACATGAGAAAGTTCTCTTTGATTTGTAAATATTGCATCCTGAGTAGCTCAGCAATCTAAAATACAAGGGAACAAAGGCAGAGTTAGAGAGTTCATAGATTAGTCAGCAGATATGAGCATGCACATGCACCCTCCCATGTGAGCGCGCGTGCGCGTGCAAACACACACAGGTACACAAACACGACATCTTATTACAAGCTTTCCTGAAGTTTAAAGAATTAGTCCTGAGATACACAGGTTCAATGTTGCACTAAAAAGATTCTGTTGCATAGTCCTTTGTGATAGACACACTTACTACATGATTCCTAGATCAAGAACAAATCCCTGGAGAGAAAATGCTCTCTGTTCTTTTAATTTTATTGCTCTGATTATTCTTGTTTTTTTGCATCTCTATAAAATATTTTATTAGAATGTCCTTTATAATAAAAATGATTTTCAAAAGAGCAAAGTACTTAACTTGTGTCTGACAGAAGCATTAATTTTGTTTGGAGTATCCGCAATTCAGAAATAATGGTGTTAATTAAAACAGTTCAAAAGGTAAAAGCATGCACATAATTATCAATGTATTGAATGAAACCAAAAGATAGCTAATAAAAATCACATTACTGAGATTATTTCTCACATTTTTTAAGGTCTTCACCTTCTGTTGTGTTGGTGGAATCAGGGAGGTAGGTCAGTTTTGAGTCCCACTGGAAACTTCGGGGGGCCAATGGGAATGAAGAAGCCAAAGAATAAAGGATTTGAGGAGGGTAAGCTGTAGGGTGTCCCCTTTCTGAGTTAAAATTGTGAGTACATTCTAAGTTTACAAGGGGAAATAGCAACTTGAACTTAATTAAATTACCTTTAATAGCAAATGGGCTCAGAGACACTGTTGGGCAGAACAAGAGTAGCATACATTCAGCTACTGAGCATAATCAAAGTTAAATACAGAGTTGTCATCTTTTCAGATTATGAAATATTATTCCATTTCTACTGGGAAGCTGGAAAAAATAGAAAAAGTGTACGCATCTGGTAGGAAGGTGAAATTAAGAAATTTTTTTGGTCAAGATGTTTTGTATTGTAAAGACTGAAAAGACTCTGTGAGAGCCAAGGTTTATGGAGTTTCTTGGTGGGAAGTAAAGTTTCTTTCTCTCCCTATACCTCAGAATCAACTCTCTGACCTCAGTCAAGCAGTCTACTCTCGAGTCTTAACAGGGAATTATAGTTCGAATTAGACAAAAAACATAGTAAACATAGTGGGGGAAAAAAAAGCCTAAAGCATAGTGTACATGCACTAGAAAGGCTTGCCTGCACCCACACTGGATCCTTCAGTGAACACAAATTCCAGGCTGCAAACATTTAGAGGGCGGAGGCATGTGATACACAAAAGGGATTGTTTCTATATTGGTTCAAATGAGCACACATATGAAAGGATGAGTAAGTCTATAGAAAAAAAAATACATATTGGATAAAAACTAAATGCTACTATCAATATCGTGGGATTTTGAGTCACCTGAAAAATTAAAACAAAAGCACCAAATAAAATAAAGGTTCTAAGGCAAAAACTATACATTTATTATATTTTGCTTCTGTTTTACTAGAGGAAGGAAATATATTCTCAATGTTAAATGTTTCTTTTAACTGTATTCAGCCTTTGCTTCTTTATTTAAGAACGTTATGAATAGACATTTACATCTTGTCCCTAGGACTTAACTATCATATAGGAATGCTATCTGAGCCTACTTAATGTCTTACAAGGTCTCTCCATGTCTGCTGGTGAATTTGCAGGCATGTAATAAGCCTCGACCCTACATTCTAGCTCACTGAAAAAGTTTGTTGTTTTTTGTTTGTTTCTTTGCTTGCTTCTTTTGTAGGCTCTACCTTCTTTCCTACCCTCTGAATCCAATTTGTCCTGTTCTGCTGTCTTCCTTTTTTTTTTTTTTCTTACTGCTTGGTTTTTATTTTTTTCTCCTTAGATGCAACTTCACTTGGGATTATTTACTTGAATCTTAATTTGTCTGATTGTGTCTTTGGGCTTTGATGATATACAAACTAAGGACTGCTGAAATCTTGCCCCAGTGCCAGACCCAGGGTCTTCAATCCCCAACCCTCGTATAGGAGCATTTACCTCCAGGCACTCATTTACCTAGGAGGGCAGTTTAGATATAAAACCCACCCTACTTAAGAAGAAACTAATTATTGAAGATACACATTGATTTTATTTTATTTTTGAAGACTCTAAAATCAACTAATGAAATTGAAACAATAACTTTACTACATTATTACACTAGGCAGAAAGCTTTCTAAAGACAAGAATTTTACTTTTTCATCAGTCTCTAATACAAAGCCCAGCACACAAGTACACATAGCCAAAATTTAGTTGACTTATCTCCTGACTTACTGACATTATGAATGAATGAAACCAAATACCTTATGTGGTGTCTTGGACAATATATGTGAAACATTGAGGCCACAGTGGGTAGTAAGCATGACAGTTTAGTGACAGCACTATATACCTCATTAAAGGTAAACTTCTCAATGTGACTGCGTTTAGAGATACAACGTTTAAAGAGTTAACGAAGGTTAAGTGAAGTCATAGGGGAAAGGTCCTAATGCAATATGACTGGTGTCCTTAGAAGAAAAGGAAATGACACCATGAATGTGCACACAGAGAAAAGGATAAGTAAAGGAAACAATAAGAAGGCCATTTCCAAGCCAAAGAGAGAGGCCTCAGGAGAGACCAAATCCATACACGTTGATCATTAATGTCTAGTCTCAAGGACTATGAGAAAATAAACATATTTTTTATTCCACCTGACCTGTGGCATGTGGTTATGGAAGCTTTAGCAAACGAAGACACGTGGTTGCAAAGTATTTTTATTACATCATAATCTGTGTTCAAGAAAAATGCTGTGTTCTTCTAAAGGATATCTGGAAGTTGCCCTAGTGACAACTTGTTACATTGTGTTCTTTGAATTATTTTTCTTTTCATAAGAACTTACTTTTTCGAATGTGTTAACTTTTGTAAAACAGTCACATTAGGTATTAGAGTTTAAACATCTGAGTTTTGGGGGACACAACTGAGTTCATAATGATGTGCACTGTTTCATAACTATAGTTTTAAAATAAAAATTTAAAAACCTATTAATTATACCCCTTAATCTTTCTCAAAATTTGAGAAATGCTTTTGTAGATCAATTAATTGACAATGTTGACATACTATATAGCCTTGTATTTGGGAAAAATAATGCTAGCTCTTGTTTTTTCTTTTTCTTTTTTTTAGTATTGAATTATGGTTAAGTCACAAATTTTTTTTAACTTTTCAAACACAATGACTTCACTTTCTGCAATATCTCTAGGCAACAGATTTAACAAAAATAGTGTTATTTTCATGTGTTTAGATAATTTTTTGTGGAATTATAAAAGCCTTTTTCATTTCCAAATGCCATTTATTTATGCAAATCAGTCATCATAAATAAATCAATCAGTGAAGCAAAAATTAAAAATAAAAGGTAAATATCTCCAGAAAAGACATGTGAAATTCAACTCTAACTATTGGACTTTGACTACATTTTACCCTAATTCTCTCCAATATATGTCTTTCTTGTGGCACTCAAATTCCACCGGCATCTGAGGAATTACTGAAAACAGCTATTAAGCTATATCTTCTGGTATCACCTAAGTTTTGACTATGCCTTTTTTATAGAAGGTTTCATTTTAACCGTTAGCACTTTGAAAACTGGTTTCTAGTCATTGATACTTCTGGGTTTTTCAATCTGTTTTCTTCTCTGGAATTCTATTCATGGCATAAGCAACCTTAATCTATTACTGACATTATCATTTATTACAAGCGTTAATCCTAACAGTCTATTGTCTTTTAATGTCCTTTCTTTTTACTTATTTATTTTGATGGCCTTCCCAGCTCTGAGTTTGTCTTGCATTCCCAATTTGCTTTTCAGCCAAATGGCTAGTGCCAAGTGATCAACTATCATCATCCATCACCATCAGCAAGCTGCAGTCTTCATTGCATTTCAAATGGATGGTGCACTTCAGTTTTTACATCCCCAATGCCTTTGGCCTCTCTGCCAATAAGTCTTGTAGTTTAATATTTAAGAGGCACCCAAAAGATTGGATGTTTAAATATGCGGCTTCACAAGTAAACAGGGTGTGGCAGGAAAAAGCTATCTCTGTGTCTCTTCTTCCCCTTTTGGTGTATGAGCTCAGCGATGACCTTTAAGTTCTTTGTCCTTTAGTAGAGAATCACCAACACTGTCCTGATGCTGATCTTCTTAGTGTGGAAAATATTGCTTTTTGCCAAAGGTGCAAAGTTTTAAATCTTTCACGTGAAAGATGCTTTGGAGTCTAATTAATTACTATGTTTATTTATATACAAGTTATTTCAAATAGCTGATCCCAAGTTATTCTCACAAAAACCATATTTTGCCTCTAGAATACAGTTCAAATTGCAAAATGAGCGTTAATTTTTTAAACGTAGTACTTTGTATTCTATTTTATTTTTGCTATAAAGAGCTAGCTATATACTTACTATTACAATTCCCTTTGACATGGACAAATTCAAAAAGAGAAAAGTACCAGATTTTTTAATATGGTAAGCTGGAATGGTTATGAATAAAAGCATATTAAGCTCAATAACATGTTTAATTTTAATTGCCAAAGGTTGTCATGTTATCTTTACTTTCTTATAATTTCATGACTCAATAAGATTAATATGAATTTAAATATGTCTTACAGATGCCAGTTAGGCTTCTTTGTGTATACCCTCAATCATAGGCTAAGTACATAAATTTTTGTACAATCCAGAACACTTTAGATCTTGGAAAGGTACCAAAAATAGTAAAACTTGTATATAATTTTTGAAATATTTATTGCTTCGTTGATTTATTAAACTTCTAAACTATGAAATAGTTCCATTTAAAAATCAAATTTTATTCTGTCCTTTATGACTAGATGTGTGAGCCTGGAGGATACTATGCTAAGTGAAATAAGCCAGGCATAGAAAGATAAATACTGTATGATCTCAGTTATAAGAGTAATCTAAAAATATTGAACTTAAAGAAGTAGGAAGTAGAATGGTTGTTATAAGAGTCTGGGTGAGAAAGATGCATCTTTAATTAACACATTTTGGTAGAGCGTAACATTTTCAATTGAAACAATATTGTTTATCTAGGAGCTGACATGACTGATAAGTTCAGAACAAACTAAGTAAAATGAGGATTTTCTAAAGTCTAACTTATTTCAAATAAAATTATTTAAACATTTTATCTAAAATGTGTAAGTAAATGTTTACATATACTTTACAATGTAGAGTACATTTCTTTGATAAATATTTTTATGAATAAAAGTCTCCAAAAAGTTGTCTTTATGACACATTTAATGTTATGCCAAATTTATGCCTAAATTAGATACTGAAAAAAATGGATACTTAAATTTGCTATAACATTAAATGTATCATAAAGACAACTTTTTGTGATTTAGGACAAATCAGGCCTTCTTAATTTATTACATTTTGCTAAGAATATAAATATAACTGAATATATGAGCACTATCAAAAGATTCTAACCTCATTTTGAAATTTTCCATAAAGCATTTATAGGCCAGGAACAATGGCTCATGCCTATAATCTCAACACTTTGAGAGGCCAAGACAGGAAGATCACTTGAGGACAGCATTCAAGACCAGTCTGGGCAACCTAGCAAGACTCCATCTCTCTTAAATTTAACTGCATTATTCAGTTATTTAAATTTGAACTTTCTAGCTTTATTTTTTTTCAGTTCTTCTTTAATTTTATAAGGATACGATGAATTTTTTTATCATTTTGTAAATTTAATATACCTCTGATACCAATATATGACAGCACACAAAAAGCAAACAGTAAAGTAGGAACAGCAAACAGATTTTTTCATCATGTGACACCCTCAGCTGATTGGGCATAGCTGCTTAGACTCCTGTATGGACAAAGGTTCCAAGGATGTACTTTGGCTCCATGGGAAGGACTACTGCAATTTATTAGTGGTATCAGTAAACATGGGGAATTTCTAAGTTCTCTTTCTGTTATTTCATAAAGGCTTTAAATGTTAAAGCTTTGATATTCATTAGTTAAATAATTTGATTAAATATTTTAAACTTATTTTGAACCACATACACCTACAATTTAGATTTAAAACTTTTCAAGAAGTTTCCGAATCTCACTGAAATTTGATTTATCAAAGTTTTTTTTTTTGTAAACATTTCTAAAATTGAATTTTTTATAAGCAGCAAACAGAGAAAGTACAGGATGCCATGCTGAAGTCTATTTAGTTTTAAAAATCACTTGTTTACAAAAATATTATAGTTTAGGCACACTAAATATGTAATAAAAAGTATGTAAATTTTTATATTTTATTTTGTTGATAGTTATAAAAAAAGTTACAGCTTTTTTTGATGCAGTTATAAATTATGCTTTTGCAGGGACATAGATAAAGTTGGAAACCATCATTCTCAGAAAACTGATGCAAGAACAGAAAACCAAACACCACATGTTCTCACTCATAACTGTGTGTTGAACAACAAGAACACATGGACTCAGGGAGGGGAACATCACACACTGGGGCATGTTAGAGGGTGGAGAGCCAGGGTAGCATTAGGAGAAATACCTAATGTAGATGACGGGGCGATGAATGTAGCAAACCACCATGGCACGTGTATACCTGTGTAACAAACCTGCACGCTGTGCACATGTACCCCAGAATTTGAAGCATAATAATAAAAATAAAATAAATTATGTCTGCACAATAAGTTCCAAGTATATTTTGAATCCATTAGTTTTTTAATTTAGTAAATGCATTTTAAAATAATACTGTACTCCATCAAAATTTTTATTCTTGTTAACACTGCAAAATCAAATGGATATATTTCCAATGTTAAAAGTTTAACTGAATTTGCAAAACATTACAATATTGTGTAATATTTTACCTTTCATAGATGTACCTCTATAGCTATACTTTGAGGTTACAAATTGGATAAAGGAAAATAATCAAACCATTATTGATATTCCACTAGACTTCAATTTCAAGGCTTTGATGAACTAATGTAAAACTGGTATTATTTAAAACTTTGTGAAGTTTTTTTTTTAATCTGTTATAGTGAATTAATCTTTACTAATTAATTTGCAATAAAAATTTCAGTGAAATTAATTTAGAAGAACCATCTTATCATCTAATCAAAAAGTATTTATTTACAAAATGATATATAAACACAGTTTTGCAGAGGCCCAATTAAATAGTTGTCAAAGATTCAGTTTGAATAAAATAATATTATTTTAGAATAAATGCTGATATTTTCCATTTGATTATGCCTTCTAATTGTCACATATTCAATGATATATGCAGACCTCATGATATAGACCAATGTTAATAAAGAGTTAATTTTTACATTCATCAACTGTCTTAAGAAATAGAGACTCAGCACTTTCACCTTTTAGACTGTCTTCAGCCTTCCAGCAACTTAGCACAGAAATTAGTGACATTACAATTATTCTGCAACAGAGATTTTTCTATAGTTAACTGAAAACAAAGGAATGTTCTTGCTTTCTAGCTAATTCATTAGCTACATTTCTGCAGATAGTTGCCTTTTCTTTCTCCAAATAAAAACTGTGTTTTCTTTTTGTTTTGTTTTTTTTCTGAAGTGGTTTGTGTGTTCCTGAGGTGACTGAATCAAGAAAATCAAGGTTGGTTTGGCTTTGATTTTATTTACCACCAAAAACATTTGTTTTAAAAGAAGCAATGTTTCTTTAAACTTACGTGCTTGTTTTTGGAGAGTCAATCCTCTTCTAAGTAATTTTACTTGCTACTTTGTTTCATATTTTCTACCATAATTAGCAAATAATATATACGCATCTACAATTATAATGTGTAATCGAGATACTGATTAAAAATGGAACCAGAATCCTCCTTTATTGGAAAATGCATATTTTAAAAATATATATATATATATACATATATATATATTATTGCATTTTAGGCTTTGGGGTACATGTGAAGAACATACAAGATTGTTGCATAGGTACATACATGGAAATGTGGTTTGCTGCCTTCTTCCCCATCACCTACATCTGGCATTTCTTCCCATGTTATCCCTCCCCAACTCCCCACCCCGCACTGTCCCTCCCCTAGTTCCCCCCCACAGACCCCAGTATGTGATGCTTCCTTCACTGTGTCCATGTGTTCTCATTGTTCAACACCGCCTGTGAGTGAGAACATGTGGTGTTTGATTTTCTGTTCTTGTGTCAGTTTACTGAGAATAATGGTTTCCGGGTTCATCCATGTCCCTACAAAGGACAGCACATGTGTTTTTTAGGCTTCAGTGAAGAGATTTTCTTTTCTGTTTATTTCCTGCTATTATTTGACTTACTGGCTGAGCCATGTGTCACTCTCTATGCCTCTCTTTAATCTAAATGATTTCCAAAATCTATAAGATTTTGAATTGTACTAGCACTAGAAAGGTAATTCTCAATAAACCCATTTTGTTCTATGGATAGTTGTATCAAATTATTGATAGACGATGTATAAATTTTAATTCCAAGTGTTTCTCCTTGTCAGTTAAATTTTCCTGGATTTGGTTTCTGTTTATTTCAGACTGCTGAAATAAATATAAAAATAAAACAATATACCTATACATATGGTGGACATAATCTGTTATGTATGTTTTCTATTTGAACTATGCTTTTCAGTACTTATGATTACCAAATATTAATATTTTTATAAACCAAATTTACATAATAGCATGGAAAACATTTGTAAAGTCGTATTTTAATAGCAAAATAAATGTGTAAAATGCTATATTTATGCATGTGAAAATCTATATTTTAATGCAAATAAAGGGATCATAAGAAGAGAAACAATAAATTTGCAATATTAGAATATAAATATTTTATTTCTGTTAAAATGCTAGTGATATACTTCAAAATTAAAATATTTAAGCAACTGCAGTATTAGCAAGCTGTATTTTATTTTCCAATGAATCATTTTTAACAACTTTTTAAAATTTATAGAGGTAAAGTATAGTTTATTGTACATCAGTTGACTTAAGGTATCTTTGTTTTATATTTAAAGTAGAGAAATATTAGTAAAAATGGTGTCAATTCTAGGTCAGCTCTCCTACTACCTATCAGAACCAGAGATTTTTCTGTCACAAATATGCTAAAAATGATCTCTATTTTTCCTTCCAATTCTCAGATATGATTATTTTTATGTTTATATAAGCTATATATTGATATATGTAATTTATGCATATTTATATCTTAATATATAAAGTGTTAATTATAAAATTAATTTAATTAAATTAAGAATATATATATAAGTATGGATCTCAATTAAAATTGCAAAAAATGCAGATGACAATGAAACTTCCTTGAGTACTACTCAAACTCTCACCTCCTGAGATTTACCTTCTGTAATGCTGTTTACCCCTCCAAACATTTTATATATGTTGTGCATAAACATGCCAACATGTAATTTTATTATGTTATATATATTTATCATAAAATTGAATTTTACTTTCTGGAAAGGAAATTATGCATTTGCAAAACTGAAAGGGAGTTTTAAACATTAAAATAAAAAGAGGTAGTAATTTTATGTTGAGCACCTGCGGAAGTTAGGAAACAGCATTGCTGCCTCTAAAATTAATGTAGTTTGTATTCACTTCCTCAAGCCTGATCTCAGGCAGTTTTTCTGAGACTCAACCTCTCAAAGAAGATTATCTTGATGTTAGAGTTTATAATGTCACAGCCGATCCCTTCCAATCCAATATAATATCCTCCTTGTGAGTAATTCAGGGCTGTGTGATGGTATGATTTAAACAACCTCTTTTAAACATATATGCTATATATGCTATAAATATTAATACAGAAATGAAACTGTAACCAGAGATTGGACTACTGGACTCTAGGACACTGTGAAGTCAAAGGGAGATTCTTGAAATATACATATATACATGCATATTTTAATTCAAGAGAGCCCCCTAAACACTTTTCAGTTAGGTTGTTAGTATGTTTCAAGGATAAACTAAGGTCAGGTTCTAACCTGCATCACAGAAATGTTTATAAGAGCAAAGATTTCCAATGAATCCAAAGGACAGACTTTTATTTCCCAATCTGTGCAGTATTCCACCTAAGAGAAACTAATAAATACAGCAGAAATTTTTACAGAAATTCTAGTTCAGAACTTTATCTAGATGACCAGAGACATAGTAAGGGGTCAACATGATATTAAGCTCAAGATCAAGCTAAAGATAAGGAGAGGAGTAGTTGAAATTAATCTGCCTAGGATCAGTAAACTTTGTCATTTTTTCTGACTTTTTTTTTAAACAAACCACAATATTTTTAATCCACTTTTCCTGCACTTAGAAAGGTATTGAAAATCAATACCTTTGGTGAGATGTGCAATACTATTACTTTGGAGTCGTGGTTAAATCATTCTATACCTCTGCATGTTGTTATGTTTCTTTTAACGGGGTTTAAATGGTAATATTCTAGTACAAAAAGATACTTTGATTCTACCTGCAAGCTCATATGAGAGTTAGACCATGTGAACTAATCAGTGAAAATAATTAGTAAAAATGTATTTATTCTTTCATAGGAAAGAAAGTTAAGGTAGATAAAGAAAAAGGCACCTATTATTAGAAAACAATTCAGCAGATTTATTTTTCTCATGAAGAAGCAATGCATATATGTATTCATTCTCAATATCTCCATGATTCAAAATGTCAGATTTTATTTATTGCAGAGAGATGCAGAAAAGATAGAGACTGGGTGCATTAAGTAAATGGGCTGGTAAAAAGTATCAAGAAAAATTAAAAATAAAAGAGAAAAAAAGGAAAGAGAGAGGGAGAGGGAAGGAGGAACAGGCAAGAAAGGGGAAGGGAGGTAGGTAGAAAGACACTTCCAAAAATTAAACCCCTTGTCTTAAGAATAACTACCTCTGGTTATCACTTGTTGAACTTGTCCAAGAGAAGAATTCATGCACGAAAGCCTTTAACATCAAAAAAGAATGATCCACACCTGATCCTTTTTGTTGATGGTGGGGGACAAACTGGGTTTGTTCAACTTTTCAATATTCTACTCATCAATTACAAATAGTTATTTGGAGCATTCTGTGTTTTAAATTACCTTCTGGGACCTGAAGATATTTTGGACAAGAAAGAAATCGCTCCTGTTTCATGAAATTGTATAGGCTAATATTATTTTATATAACTAATTTTTTTTTTTTTTTTTTTTTTGAGACAGAGTCTCACTCTGTCACCAGGAGCCAGGCTGGAGTGCAGTGGCGTGACCTGGGCTCACTGCAACCTCCACCTCCTGGGTTCAAGCAATTCTCCTGCCTCAGCCTCGCGAGTAGCTGGGACTACAGGCACGCGCCACCACGCCCAGCTAATTTTTTTGTATTTTAGTAGAGACAGGGTTTCACCATTTTGGCCAGGATGGTCTCGATCTCTTGACCACGTGATCTGCCCGCCTCAGCCTCCCAAAGTGATTATTAAATATTTTAATAAAAGCTAATAACTGAAACCACAAAGTAGCTTGTTTCATGTATCATAAATCTTAAAATTCCAATTGTAGAATCTAAGGTAATTGATTAGGGATAGTGATCTGTTTTTTTTACATATTTAACTCATTGTTCTTTCAAAATACTTTTGAGAATATCAATCTTTTAGGGAGATGAAAGTATTTGATCCTATTTCACTGTGACTTCGGATTCCTAAAAAAGAGTGACTTAAACAAAATTAACGAGAAATCTGTGTACCTAATGATAAATCTGAAGGGACACCGTCTAAGGTTAGTAAAGTCTCCAGTATTCCAATAACGCCCCAATTTTTTTGTCTTTCTGTTCTGCCATCCTTTGGGAAAATCACATTAATCACATGATGATAACTGTAAGTAGACAGCTTTAATAGTAGAAAAAAAGGAGAAATGTGAGTGGCCAATAGTCACATGTTGGCTACATGTGATCTTTTTTAAAGTGCTAATTTGGAGTTCCAAATAAAACAACTTCTTACTATAATTCATAGATTAGGATGATGTAAAATGGCAACCTTACCAAAAAGGATGAGAGCAGATACATTTTATTTGTTTAATTGGGCATATTTTCTCTTCTTCTCGCCAATAAAATCTATTTTTTCTTACAAAGTATAAATAATAAATAGTGAGTAAAGATTTAATAATCTCTGAATAGCATAGAGGAATATATCTTAATTTGTTATAGCTGAGTACAGATAGCTGGATGAGGGCAAAACCTAAACAGACAGAGTAGAGACCAGAAAGCTTGCTATGGAAACAATTTACTGAGATATGGGAACCCATAAAAAATAAAACTTTATACTGTTTTCTTCGGGACCCTGTGGAGATATATATACCCCCCATCCCAACACATGCCTGATGTATTTGCTCATGGGACTATTTACTAAGAAACTGTTTTAAAGTAAGCTTTGAAAACAGCATATGATATACAGTTACCTTTCTCATAAGGCATCTGTAAAAAGTGCTACTATTAATACATTAGGTATTCCATTAATATTCTGATGTTAGAAGAAAAGAGGAAATACTAATACACTAACCAATAAAATGTATGGCTTTAAGGTATACTAAGCTGAATTCTGTTACTAAATCAAGTAATTGAGAAGCAAGATGAGAAAGAAGTAAAAGGATGAAAAAAATATATGGAGTGTGGTTACTGTCTGACATAGCTGAAAATGATAAGATTCTTTGTAGCTGATGCTTTGAGCATCTTTTTTGAGCAATAGATTGCTCATAAATAATACAACACTTAGCATAATATTGGTTACCATCATTTTAGTTAAAAGATGCTAAAAGCTTATTAGATAACAGTCTATTACTTGGCTTTGCAGACTAGATTCCCTAGAGACAGCATATAACACTTGATCTCAGCCAAAAGACCAAAAGGAAATAGTCATGATAAATTTGAAAACATATTGTGGATCTATGGCACATACTCAATTACCAGGAGACAGAATAACAAAAACCCTAAGTATATACTACTGAATTTTATTTTTGTATGCGAACAAAGACCGCTAAGCTTATACTACATTTTTGAACCTTATTTGCTTGTGTTCTTCAGTGATATTATTATTTGGAACATGGCTCAATAAATAAAATTTAGTTTTTCTCATATGATATCATATTAAGAATAAATTCAGATATTTCTCATAAAATCTGTTTTGTTTTGTTTTGTTTTTGATCAGGGTCTTGCTCCATCACATAGGCTAAAGTGCAGTCGCACCATTTCAGCTCACTGTGGACTTGACCTCCTGGGCTCCAGTGACCCTTCCACAGCAGCCTCCCAAGTAGCTCTGACTACAGATGCATACCACCACACCTGGTTTATTTTTTTTAATTTTTTGTAGAGACAGAGTTTTGCTACATTTCCCAGGCTTGTCTTGAACTTCTGAGTTCAAGCAATTCATCCACCTCTGCCTCCCAAAGTACTGAGATTACAGGCATGAGCTACCACACCTGGCCTTAAAATCAGATTTTTACACCATCATTAAGTTATTTCTTAAGAAATACAATATTAAAAAGTTTTACAGCTAGGAAGATAGCAATCAGTTTTTTTTTCTTTTTACAAAGAAAGAAGATTTCCTGAATTTAAAAAATATAGGTGACAAATTCCTGAGGAAGATATACTTTTTTGCATACAACAAAAGCTGTTTTTAGGCATTATGATTTTTTTTAAAGCTAGAATTTTTTTTCTAAAATCTTGCAGAGTTTTAGCTACGATTTTTCAACTGAATTCTTTCTTACTTATCAAAATATGTTCACATTCCTCTATATTAGTTAAGATAAATGTGCCATATAAAAATCCAACAAACATATGAAAAAATGCTCATCATTACTGGTCATTAGAGAAATGCAAATCAAAACTACATTGAGATACCATCTCACATCAGTTAGAATGGGGATCATTAAAAAATCTGGATGCAACAGATGCTAGAGAGGTTGTGGAGAAATAGGAACACTTTTACACAGTTGGTGGGAGTGTAAATTAGTTCAACCATTGTGAAAGACAGTGGGGCGATTCCTCAAGAACCTAGAAATATAAATTCCATTTGACCCAGCAATCCCATTACTGGGTATATATCCAAAGGATTATACATCGTTCTATTATAAGGACACATGCAGCACTGTATACATTAGCAAAGACTTGGAACCAACCCAAATGCCCATCGATGATAGACTGGACAGGGAAAATATGGCACATATACACCATGGAATACTACGCAGCCATAAAAAACGATGAGTTCGTGTCCTTTATGGCGACATGGATGAACCTGGAAACCATCATTCTCAGCAAACTAACACAAGAACAGAAAATTCAAACACCACATGTTCTCACTCATAGGCGGGTGTTGAACAATGAGAACACATGGACACAGGGAGGGGAGTATCACACACTGGAGTCTGTGGGGGTGGAAATAGAGGAGGGACAGCAGAGGGTGGGGAGTTAGGGAGAGATAATATGGGGAGAAATGCCAGATATAAGTGATGGGGAGGAAGGCAGCAAATCACACAGCCATGTGTGTAACTATGCAACAACCTTACATGTTCTTCACATGTACCCCAAAACCTAAAATGCAATTTAAAAAAAAAAACAGAAACTTCCTAACAGTAACAGCTGACAGTACAGCTGACAGTAAATTTAATGGAGTATCTATGTATCTTGTGATGTTCAAACATCCCAAGATAACTGCATGTAGGGATGTTGGAGAGAAGAATCAGAAAATGGTGTAATTAGGAAAACAAGTAAAATATATAAAGTTTAATGGAGATAAATTTATTTACTTTTTTGGTTATGAAATCTCTTGAAAAATGGTGTTAGATTAAAAAAAACTTTAAAGATGTTTTTATTTAGCCAAACAACATGGCAACTTAATGTTAGTCTTCTTATAAACATTTGAAAATTAAAATATAAATTACCAGTCGGTGGAATCAAAATGTTTTGAAGCAATAAAATGATTCTCAAGACTCTTAAAGAAATGCTTTTCTTTCTACCCAACCTTTGAGTAGATAGAAGAGCAGAGATGGTATGAGAGCTGGAGTTGTATTTCTCAAGCAGAATAGATTGTCTTTTCCAGCTTCCAGAAACAGTGGGCACTTTATTTGAATTGATTCCGTGGAAGTACAATTAATTCCTAAGTGTAAGTCATCCTTTTGCTTTTACAATTCCCATCTAAAGGAGCAAACATATAGTATGAATGAGGGGATGTATTCTCTTTCTAAGTCCACAAGGGGGCATAGTTTTGAGCAAGAACTCCCCAGTGCCATGCCCCTCTCCCGTCTCCCTCCATCCGGGAGATTTAACAGTTTATGTTTAAATTTTGCAGGCACGGGAAGAAACAAAAAGTCAATCACTCCAGCGGAAGTTCTAAAGAACTCTGTTGATTGGCCCAGGGTCTTAGAGAAGGTGGGGGTTCCTCCCAGGTTAAAAGCCTCCTTCTTCCACACCCCTTTGGACTCCATGTTTGGGTCCCCTTCCACCAGCACTCTCTTCATGGAAGCCATCTTTCTCTCTCCTAGATTTCTCTTCTGGAGTCCACTTCCACATTTTCTCGTGGAAGCTTGTCTTCCCCTCCTAAACTTCATCTCTGTCTGTTCCCTAACACTCTCGTGGAAGCTGCTTTCCTCTCCTGGATTCCAGCTTTCTGGATTCTCTCACTCAGTGTGAGAGTTAGCTGTTTCTTTCTCTTTCCTTCTCTGATTTCTCTCTCTCCCTAAATAAATCACTTTCTACAAACTCTTTTGAGCCCGGCATTTACTGCACACTGTACCGTGGTCCCCTCTCTCATTCTTGAGAAGGTGGGAGACCAAGAATCTGGAGAAACATCCTCTCAGGGGAGCTGAGGGCACCCTGAACCCCTGAACCCCAATATTACATTTTGCCTACTCTTCATATGTCTAGGATACACGTCTAATAACACTTGGCTTCTGTTGATAAACAACAATAAGAGCTGTAATAATAGAGAGCTTAAGGAGCAATCTCTACGTCCCCGACATTGTTCTAAGGCCTTTATATCTATTCTCCCGTTTAACTTTCCCATGGAACCTAGAAGGTAGGCATATGTATTGTGTAGTTA